>JAHWXV010455905.1:0-21862 GCA_024586415.1 Phrixothrix hirtus
CCGTTACAATTATTGTTTCCAAAATAAACGTAGGCAATAATCTAACAATTTGTGGACACTATTGGCATATGTGCGTAAGAGAAAGTCGTGTGTTGTTTCATACCAGATTTTTAGAGTTTTATTTACTACTGCACGCCCTTCTTATGGACACGGACATGCATTTTTCGCATAATTTCTAGTACTCTGCTTTTCGCAGTGACCTACCGCATTCGTCGTTTACTTCCATCATTGTTTTCAAGGGCTGCTTTTAAAGGCCATACTAAACTTGCAAGGCGTCCCTTTGGCATCAGTATGCTTTAATAACTGGAAGTCACTTCCTCTCAACCTACTCTTCAACATTCATTCTTTTATTTTAATAGCACGATAAGGTCTGAATCGTTTTCCTAAACTTGTTAGAGATTATCTGATTTCCAATTGTCGTTAGTTACAATAGTACGGTTAACAAGAGGTACCTGAACTTTCGACTCCAACCGAGAGCAGTGCTTGAAATCGCCTGGATAATGCCCTCTTGGCAACGAGTCAACATTTCAGTGGTTTCTTTCGGCACGATGTTACTGATGGTTTGCCTTATTGGCGGGGATGTTTCTCGATTCTGTGAATTTTCTCTGCAGATGCCCCTGTTTTTCACATTTCCCACATATTAATTTTTATATAGTTGACTTTTACGTCTTAGTATTGTGTGTTCCAACCTCTCAGCACTAGACTTGTCCTTGTCCTTCACACGCACACGAAGATGTGCCTTCGATACCCTTTTGGCCGGTTCAAATACAAGTGCATGAACCAATGGACTAGCAATATCTCGCGAAGACAGTCAATAAATGTTTGCTCTTCAATTTGTCCAATAAAGCTTTCTGGAGCCGTTGGGTATATTAATCTTACTAGCTGCATAATTTGAGTTTCGAATTGATGGTGCTTTTCTCCAAGCTTCTGTACACGATTCCTTAACTGAGCATAATTGGCCTGCTGCAGATGTTAATCTCCATATCTTATTTCCAATCGTTAAACAATATATTCGGAATTACTCTCCAGATCGTCCGGTATTACTTCTAGCCTATCTAAAGCATCCCCACGAAGATCCACTATTAAGGCAGTTACCTTTTATACAATGTACCGTCTATTTGATATCGTGGCTGGTGCGAATTGTTGATATGGTACTCGGTCCAAGACGTATTCCTATCATATATGGGTGTTTTAATTAGTTTTTAAATGCTTGGCATGTCATTTTCAATAGCAGGCAAGTAATGAACTAGATATGTATTAGCTTCGGTTGATTGTTCATGAAGAACTAGCGACGCCTCCTTCTTAGGCATATTGACCTCTTTATTTACAGTGAGGAGGATAAAACTTTTAATAATATTCATCATACCTCTTGCTTACCGCCCCAAATTTTGTTGAAATTTCATTGGTAATGTCTTCTATTCCTTTTGCTAATTTGTTTATGAGACCCTCTCACAATTTAATTTGGCTTAATTTAATATCCTCTAGTACATACTTCGTTTGCAATTTCATTTTGCGAACTAGTTTGACTAGATTTAGTTTCCTCCTGTGGTTTAGCTTGACCTGTTTTAATTACTTCTTGCGACTTACTTTGGCCGGATTAAATTTTTTTTTCTAATTTGGTTTAATTAAATTTCATTTCTTCTTGATTGAAGTCCTGTACATTTTGCAACATTTCCACCAACGCCTCCATACATGGTTTTCCAGCGTTTCTGGTCACTGGTATATAGAGAATAATTAACCCTTGCTTTTAATGTTGGTAGTCGGTAAGTTCACACTTTTAATGGAAAAATCAGACACCTGACACCAATGAACAAAACTAGCTAATTCTTTAAGAACTTTTATTTGTATTCAATAACATTGGGATTATTTATTTACGATTATTTACTTAAATATTTATTTCACAGTACACTAACAACAAATTAAAGTAATTTAAACTGCTGTTTATATAGAATGGAGAAATTACAGAATATTAGGGTTTACTCAAGGATAAAGTTAGTCATAATTCTGATGTAATAAATTGCAATGACATGACTTACTGCTGACATTGAATTTACCTAGACAGATATCGGTTACAGTAATGAGTTATGATTATGTCATCTACCTTAGTTATAAGGAACCTTCTCGATTGTTCTAGAGTGTTATATTCAGTTTTCATTGTTTTTAATTTAAGAAAGTTTCTGAAAAAGCAAATCTCTTAATTTCCTTATACAGCATACATCGGGTTTCGGTTATTTAGCACTCTCCTGTGTGTACTTTACAGTAAATTGTATCATTATGTACCTCATGGATCGCATTCCCATAGTATATTATTATAGAATATTACGATATTAGGACGATCGGTAAGTGCCTTATAACAAGTCGAGAAAATGTTAAAGAACGAGAAGCGCCTGGTCGAGTTTAGCTAATTTTTGGGTTCTGTTATACCAAGGCATTTAATGATCGTGGGTCGTACACTATTTTTTCCGCTAACAACAATGGCCAACTAATTATGACAGTTTGATATTAAGCCTCTATTTCGCTTCATAACTGTACTACTATCGTTATGAACCATAACGTGACTGTTATCATGATTTTACTTTGACAATTACAACAGTTTGAGAAATATATCAAAACTTGACAATCAACATATCTGGTAAATGTGCAAAAACCGGACAGTAGCACAAAAAATATTTTCACACTACAACTGTCACCTAATTATGACAATTTGATATCAAGCCGTTACTTAGCTTCATAAAAGTATTAGCACTGTTATAAACGATAACGCGATTGTTATCATGGCGTTAATATGATAATAACAACAGTTTGGGAAACATATCAGGACTTGACAATCAACATAGCTCGCTCTCAAGTAACCAATGATTTATTACTATGCGGAAAGATTGCGCTGAATAACATTCGTAATAATTGTGACATTCTAATTTGAAACTAATTTGATCATACGGCCAAACGCTTTCTCAGCTAGTTGTCTTATTTTAAATATATTTAGCTGTAAACCGTTACCTGTAAAGCTTACAGAATTGGGAGCCGGTCCTAGTGGAACCTGCGTCACAGCTGAGGACGTAGGGCGGGGCTTGTTCCTACAAGTGGATTTGCTATTATTTTGCGGTTAAACAAATTCGTGCATCCAGTTTTGTCTCGCTGGTTGATGCCTTTGAGAATACCCCGTATCGCGGACAGACGCAATGTCGCCCCAACCGAGGTGTGTGACGTGGACCCCAGTATTGAAGCTGACGGAACTGTGGTAATTACTACCGTTATTTTTAAAGCAACCTGCGTACCGCAGCTACGCTTGCTGTTAGCATCGATTCCGTCGACCGAGAAGGCGGTCCGGCCTAGTGCTGATTAAGACCGTGGCAGTTCGTACTCTAAAATAAAGTAGGAATGTTTAAACAAAAACCATTTCATCAAATTATCTTTATCAAAAAATTTACAAGATAACTGATGGCCCTTTGTCCAAAAATACTGTATCCAGAGGTTTTTTTACGACAAGATTATACACTCTCCTTTTTTGGCGGCGAACGTCCCTTATGCGCCCATAGCACAGCTGACTGTTTTATAGGCGTGTATCAGTGATATGCCCACGTTGCACCATATCCTATAATTTTCGAAGAAAGTCCCTTCATTACCAGCTAAAGCAACCAAATGTGTAACATTGCCCGTGGAAAGTGTAAAAGTGATGCATAAGCCGACTTGCAACGAATCGCGCCTGCATTTGTGTTTAAGTTAAAATTCAAGAACACTATACAGATAAGACGTTATAAAAGACAGTAAGAATACAACCAGGAGTGAAATATCTTAAATTGATTCCAGTTCAAATATTGTTCATTAACTTGAATAAAGATAAATGTTTAGCATATAAAGATAACGAAATACAGCGCAAGATACCTCTCAAATTTTTAATAAAAAAGCATTAATTGTAATTGCGCAATATTACGCTATAAATAAATTGATAAACAAAATACATAAGACTATCCGTTATCAGTCAGTGAAAGACTAAATACACAAGCATCAATAGCGTTCGTAGAACAAAGAACGAGACTTGATAATTATGTATAAAAGTGGGACGCTTTCAAGTCAAAAGGGAGTTCTTGTAGATCTCTACCCGAATTCGCACCGAACTATTCGCTGTCCGAGAATAGTTTGAATTTAGCTTAACCATCAAGGTGTAGCTATATTTTGAAAAAGTGAAGAAATTCGCTTTGCTAGTTACAAAAGTATGCAAACCGTTCCAGCCGAATTGTTAAGGTTCTAATGTTAAATCCGTCGTCGCAGAAATACGCGACGAAGCTAGTTCAACTACCGAAAGGGCGAAACTCATTCTGCTGTCCGCCTTCCTGATATTTTATGTTGAGAATGCATACATGTAGCGGCCCCGTCTTGAATATAAAGTAACACAGAACGGCTGAGTTTTGAGTTGGACTCAGACGCTGCTGTAACCTGTGATTGCGTTATCGTCAAAAGTCTTTACGTTGCTAAGTAGTAAAAGTTTGTTTTGTGTCGGTTGCTTGTGATATCTTCATCCACCGAGTGGTGTCGGTTGCGACTGAAGAAAGATATCATTACCCAGACCTCCCACGGTGGAACTCGCCCGCATGCGATGCGGTCTACTTCGCGCCTCGAGAAAGACTGAACTATACTAACGTAAAGTGACAGGAAAGGAGAAGGATCTTCGGGCGGTATTCCGTAAGTAGCACAAGCGACGCTACGCGTCTGTCAAACCAATAGTAGTATAGGGAATTCCTTTCCAATTTAAACATTTTAATTTTGATTACTATTTGTAAATATGTACAAATTCCCGTAAAATGTTTCTTTGAGTTATTATTTTATTTAGTACAAATAAATTATGTTTTGAAAGTTTTATCCATTTTATTATTTCCGCCGAAATTACTTATGTTAATTCAACATAAATGAATATTTATGGAAACTTTCACAGTTATTATTCATAATTAAAACAATTTTTTGGTAAAAGTTTGTTTCATAAAAGAAGTTGAGACCATATCCGTTGGTCGCATCGTTTCCATATATAAGGTTTTCCGGTTTAGGAAAACCGATTCCAGTTTATTCCACGAGGGCCTTAGAAGCACCAGCGACCTCTACCACACCTTACTGAACTTATCCGTTACGACTAGTGATCCCGGTTGCTAAAATATAAATTTGTTTTTTTTTGAACCTGTGAACCAAAGGATACCTTCCAGGAAAAAGTTTTGGATTCCAAAGTGTCAATCGTTAACCCATTTCTGAATAGTTACATAAAATTTTCAATTTTGTCGTTTTAGATGTCCCTGTTTCATAAACTCTCTAAGAGACTACTTCAATCTGCGATCTGCCAACACTAAATCATCCACTTCTTTGCTCTTTCATTTCACTTTTGCTTCCTCTTCCACACTTTGTGTAATGCTATATTGATTCCTACCCCACCGGAATTGTTTACACTAAAATTTAATTGTATAATATGATTGTGAATTATCACTGTATAGAGCCGCCATTCTTTCAAAGATTAGTTTCGGTTCACTTCCCTCTTTAATTAATAATTTTATTACACTTCAATATTTGGTTTGCAAATTGTATACTTAGACACTGTAAAATTAGCTTTATTTCAACAAAACTTGGTTGACAGACAGATGTGCGCTGTTTATGATAAAAAATCGCGACTATCATGCTTTTTTTTCTGACTAGGTATACTTCATTATAATCTCCCTCAGTAGGTTATTATAAAATAATGCCACTTTATGCGCTTTTGGGATTTTCATGATTTTGATGTTAAGTGTGTAGATCTTTATTCAGACCTATTGCACTTACTATAGACCTAGAGCTATTTCTATAAAAAGGGAAACTAAAATTAAGCAACTTCAAGTACGTTTGGTAATAGAGATAAATTCTCATTGAATTTGTAGAAATAATCAACAAGTAACCAACACTAAATTTTATTGGAGGTTAAAAATTTTACTAACTTGTGAACATTGTTTATCAATTCTGATCTTAAATTGAAATATCTGTAATACTACTTTATGTTTTAACATTAAAATACCTTTACTGGCAACTTCAATTTTACACTCAAATTGTTATCGCTGTGAAGTGGAAAGTAATTTTCCTGAATACTTTGTAGTCTACAAAAATTTATAAAGTTTAATAATCTTTATTCCTACTTCTTTATTTAATGTTTCGCGAAGTTATAGTAAAAGCACAAATGGAAACATTATCTGCCGAAGACTTTCACATTTCAATAAATAGGTCATTACACATTACATGTAATGTATAAAGCATGACTTTTGTGTCACATTTAACAGTATAAGTAATTATAGCTAAATTAAGTACTATATGATACACAAATTCCTATTATGAACCTTTATGTATATCTAAAGATTGAAAAATAGTAAATTTTGGAAATATAAAACAGACAAAATTATTGGCAAGTTATATAGTTGAATATAGTGATATAGTTAACTAGCTAGGTGATTGGATAAATGCAAGTTACATTTAAACTTGCACAGTTTGTGTTAACTTAAGACCAACCACTAGAAACAGTCTAACAACCGAAAGGACATTCGATAGGTATTATTGACAAATAGGTGTAATTTGAAATAGAAGACATTTTGTAAGTAAAGAATAAGAAGGAACATAAACAGACAATATGGCATAGAACGGTGTAACTTAATGTAAGTAGAGGATTATAAATTTCTATATATTTGTATGTTGAATAAATTGAAAAGGTCTTCACCCAAACTATACTATATTTAAATAATTAACAATGGTTTCGGTGAATGAACTTAAACAAGTATCACCATCTTCAGATTTAGCAAGAAGTAAACTATCTCACGTTACAAATATAACAATATAACAAAATATAAAATTAACAATAATGACACAGAAATGAATGAGAAAATTTTTGAATTTAAAATAATACATTTTTTATTATTTCAACCCATTGGAAAGAAGTTGTTAACAGTATGAATGGAATGCCATTAGAAATGCAATAGATATACATCAATAAAATTTCTCAGAAATTTCTAGCACGAATGTTGACAAACTTGATATCTCCACACAAAAAAATAAACAATTATAAATGTACTCCTGTAATCGTTGTTTAAATCTCAATCCTTGTTGAACAGGATTTATTAAGCAACTCAGTAACATTTTATCATTGTCACTGCCAGCTTCGCGCGCTTACCCTCTCAACACCTTGATTAACTAATTATATCGGTATTTATCACTTTTATTATTTTAGTATTTAGTATTTCCAACAATTAGTCGTACTATAGCTCAGGTTGTCCATGTATTTTGACACTCAAGTTAACTCTTCGCCTCCTCAAAACGTGCTCCTTATTTTTGAGCGTATTTGATCGACTCCGAGATATCCAAGTAACCTTTAAGCATGTTGTAAATCCCAGTAAGATAAATATTAAACGAATATTCTCGAAAAGACCCAACGCAACCAAAGTTTCATTGCAGTTGGCCAAAACTCTAGATTTATATTGTAATGTCCATTTTGTCCGCTTTATGTAGCTTCTATTGATATTGAACCAAAATATGGAAAATCTTAAAAGCACAGTCACTAATAATCTATCTGTATTACTCTGTTTCTGAACTTACTCGAATTACCTGTAATTAACTAAAATCTATTTCATTATTTGCCATCATCTACATAGTAATTACTGTAACTAAGATATCAAGTAGTTAATAGTACACTATGCAATAAATGTGCAATAAGGCATAATCCGCGCAAGTGGATACTATGCTTTTTCTACGATTAAAAATTATTGTTGTACAATATTTTGAAAATATATAGTTTTCAACAACTTGCCAAAACTTTAATAAGAATAATCAGACAATCACGACAAATAATGAACGTTAATTTCCAAAGTTAAACTTGTGTATTAGGTAGCGCATGTATATGCATTTTATAAATACCAACTTCATGGCAATACTCTACACAAAATACCAATTTCCTAATGTAAATCAATATATTCTATAATTTAAAAGGATAATCATTATTAGACTCTTTATTAGAAAAGTTATCAATTTGTACACGTATTGCTATTTCAATAATTATTTTGCAGTAGCTAAATCTTATATTAAATTTCCATATTTGTGTATTGTATATACCGTATCTAAAGTGGGAATACTCTCGCACAGTATTTTAGAATAGTATAATTCCGTACTTGAAAATTAAATAATATTGATATTATAATAGTAGGAATAGAAAAATATATTAAGATTATTATAAAAATTGCAATTAAATAACTGAGAATAGAACTAGCGCTTTCTCTTCGAATAAGTATTATAAAATCTGGACTAGGTCAGTTGAGTTTGTTGTTGAAAACCGCCACTGATTCAAATTAAACTATGTAGTGTGAGACAACACCCGCCTTTTTATTGCGTTTTTTATATAAGAAAATTATATCAGCAGCTTATTAAAACAGTATTTACGTTTAGTTTAGGAACTATAGTTGGATCGTTCATGGATACAAGTTATAGGTCACGCACAATGCTGCTTAACTCCCGAGATTTTCACTAATAAATCGCATTAACAAATTTTATCAGAGAAACCCATTAGTTTGAGTAAAATATCTTTATAGGCGTAAGGAACGCAGTAAGTTTTCAAAATACTTTGTTAGGGCTGTTTTCGAGAAACTGCGAATACCTAAAGGTATCAATAAAAAAGTGAAACTAGTGGTTCTCCCATTTTAATCACAATGTTGCAGTTGCATGTTCTGATGGTAACAAATCTGAACATGAAATTTGTTTGTCTACACATTTGGATTTTTGCGATATCCCGTTCACATTCGGAAACATACCCTCGCGCGCGAATGGTTCAGTTTGACTTACCAAGTATAAAGGAAAACTAAAGGATTTACATTTTAACAGCGGGTAACTCGATCGTACGAGTCAGGTTCGTCTGGAGTTCTTTTTCAGGTCTCTGTGAACCGGGAAGCTTTGGTTTTCTTATTTGTAGGTCAATAGTTCCTGCAGAATAGCTATTGGTGTCATTTGCCGTAATTTCAACTTCGGTCATGAAACGAATATTTATGGTATTTATTTTACAATTGTTCGATTTCCTTAATTTAATGAAGGGCTGACGGCAATAATAGTAATGATATTATTTACAAAAGCAATTTATTAAAATAAAACGGTAAATTAAAACAATGATTTTTTACGGTAGAAGTAACTAAACAATTAATTGGAACTTCAAATTTATCAGAAAAAGAATTAGTTGTCGACTGAGAAAAGGCGACGCTTTGAAAAATATCGCCGTGACGCGGCGCGTCGGTGTTCTCCTGTGAACTTTTAATGCGATTGTTTTAGTAAACCTCGAGACATAGGTACGATCACATCGCTTGTGATTGCGATCGTGTAGACCATTTCACTTAGCAGGGAACTTGGACGGAGGATTAATATAACGACGCCTGCATGTGCATCCGCCATGTTCCTTGCCACTTAGCCGAACGAGACGCCGCGACGTCAGGAGTCACTTATAGGTTGCTACTGAGCAATGTACCTGCAGGCAACGAGACGTTGACGGTTACAAGTGATCTTAAATCACCGTCCGCTATCGGTATAACTCGAAGCACAACGACGCTAGCGACGTTTGACGTCGAACTTAAATGGTTACCTCGTTTCTGATCATCTAAGAGCCATTCGGATTATGGGTTCGGTACAAATAACGCCAACGGCACACGGCAGCTTAGCAACAACAGCACCACTGGGGCTGTGATATTCTAAGATTTGGGCGGATCTCGTTGTCTAGCAACACGATACGGGTCGCATCCTTAGAGATCGAAAATCGAAAACTTGTCTTAGATCTACTAAACTATTGTTACTGGTTTTGGTAGTTTCCGTTGGTTGATAACACGTCACGTAAATATCGCTACAAATTTAAATACAAATAGCTTAACCTCTCGGAGAAGATTTATTCGGTATAGCATAATTTTACACGGAGTAATGCTCTGTGTCTAGTGTCGTACGAAGATTGTCTTTTGCTCTGTAAAAGCAGCCTATTTATAGCCAATTTCATCTCCTTATTCTCTATTCTGTGAATACGGTTATTGACCATATTCTCCGTCTAATATTTTATCAGTCTAGATAACAATGCATTTGTATATTTGCATATTTCATTACCTAACATGGCGCAACATCGTGTAATTACATTTAATGAGACTTTGCATTAATTAATTCACATATGAATCATCGTAGTTTGTTTTTGTTTTAATTTTACAGGTTGTCAAAACAATCTAAAATAGATTCTGACGGTTTCTGTTAAGTGAAGCATTGTCTAATGTTATCAAATCGTTATTTTAATTAGTATACTTAGAGCCCAATTTATACATTTTTTATTGGCTCGTTTAATCAATTTGTTGAAATTGTAAATGGACCAGTTACTATTTATACAATTATTTTATTAAAAATTAAATAAGATCACCCACTCCAGTCGTTTCACCTGAAGGACTGTTAAAGTTCATCCTGTCTTTATTAATGTCTTAATTACTAAGCTTCCGGAATTATTAATACTGTGAACAAGCATAAATTATCATAACTCTTTAATTGCGCTTCGCAAGCGCACATACGCATGCTCAGCGTCAGATGCAGACCCAGACACAGACGCAGATACAGATGTACTTTGTATATATAGAAAATATCAAAATTGAGTGCATATATTTATGTGTGTGAGATAACAGAGTAAAATTCCTTTGAAACAACATTTACCTCAGAGATGCGCAAAAGTCAATACTAATCCGGACTATATTAGATTAAAATACAAGGGTAATACGGTATACAGTGCCTCCGCCTAATTCAATTTTATTCAGTAGAGAGTTTTGTTATCAAAAAGTTTAATAATTACTATTCAACGTTAAATAAAAGCCCCGTGTTTTAACAATTCTCTCTTTAAACCTAAAAGTAATAAATTACTTACGTTTAAAAATATTTGTAGATATAGGCTATGTGATTTTTTATATGCTCCGAACTTTCAAATAACGTTTTGACTATTAGAGATAATGGAATCTACATCTGAAAGATTGGTAAAGGCCAAGGTAGAGAATTTCTGGAAAATATTTCAAAATTCATTAAAAAGGAAGCCCAAAATGGTTTCCAAACATTTCATTTTACAGCTTTAAAGCCAGGCTTTTGAAGCAATAGGTCTAGGTGAATATACATACCGTAAGATTGTAAAATAACCGGTAACAGTTCAAAGAAGAGAAGCTGTTATGTTATCATCGCCACGTAAAGTAAAGTGTAAACGCTCTATGAAAAGTGCCTTACCAAAGGCCTATGTTGAATAAATTCGATGCATTATGAATGCTTTTTATACAATTGAAAAGAAAATACCAAGTTTAGGAGGTGGTAAGGTTGTTTCTAAAAATAAACCAGTTTTGCATTAAAATTAAGTTTTGTGGGATTTTTATACAAAACTTCGTAATTGTGCAATTCCATTTGAAAGAAACATTTCCACTCTGTGTAGGCTAATTACGAACACCGGTTTCAGGTACTTTATTGTAATGATCAAGTTAAAGAATATTAATACGTTAACTGCCATCCATATTAACGATATGGCATTACCAATAGGCTAACATTTTTTGCTCCCTAATTATCTTTAAAATACTTAAATATATTAATAATAATGATATTTTAATTATTTATACAAAAATGCTCAAATATACATATATCTGTCTATGTGCGTATTGGCCGCTGGTTGATATGGTTTACGTACAGCGCCCCGTACGGCCTCCCGTGTTCATGTGACAAATTCCGTTATTATTTTTACATTGTAGCTATTAATTTCGTATTAAAATCCTCTTTAGTTTGTTTTATGGTTTCTTGGTAGTTTTATGCTAACGTTCATCGAGTACACATGTGTTTAGTGATGGTATCAAAATGAGTGACGTTTGTGTACTTAGTTCAAAAACATTTTATGGAAAACGAAAGCGTAAATCTAATGCGGTTGTTGAATCGACGCCTTTAATAGGCACTGCTGAAAATGATGTTTAATCTGAAGAATATCCTTACGATACAGATTTAGGTTCTGAATATGTTCCTTCTACTGCTTCCTTCCCAGATAGGTCTGAAAGTAATCTAAAGGAGGACGGCCGTGAAATAGACAATGAAACAAATGGTGATCAATTACAAAATCCAATAAATATTGCTGATATAAACTGGACTGCTATAACTCCAACGCGTAGAAGTAACTTTAATTTTTCTGAAAATCTTAAAATAAATATTAGCAGTACTGATTGTGATAAGAACAACAGTGATTTGTCTTTTTATACATTGTTTCTCACTGATGAAATAATTGAAGAAACAGTGAAGCATACAAATATATACCAAGAGCAATACGTACAGACTCATACAATCAGTTGCAGTAGCGGCGTAGAAACTTGGAAATCAGTTACCTCTGAGCAAATGAGGAAATTCATTGGTTTGTTATTATGGACGGGACTGGTTAGACTACCTAGTATTGCGTCATATTGGAGTAAAAGACGTATATATTGTAATAAAGTGATTTCAAATATTACGAGCAGAAATAGATTTGAGTTGAGTTTATCATCGTGGTACTTTTCAGATAATGAATATGCGCCAGATAGCGATCGAGCTTACAAAGTTTCTTGATTAATTTCAAGTTAGATATCCTTGTTTTAAAAATACAAGGTTTTTAGTGATACCCTAGGCGTTGATGAAACAATGGTTCATTTCCGAGGACGTCAAAAATTTCGGCCATATATTCTTGGGAAATGGCATAAGTATGGTATAAAGCTATTTAAAGTATGCAACACTGATGCTTATGATATAATAGCATGCCAAGCTAAGAGAACAATAACTGACAAGACTAGTCTTTTGTCTGAAGAGATTGTTTTAAAATTGATGGAGAACTACTTAAATTATGGGCGTTCACTTGCAACCGATGATTATTATACCGCTTTATCTTTGGTAAAACAGCTATTAGATAAATCGACCTATCTAGTACAGACATTAAGAAAAAATAAAAACCACACACCTAGGAATGTTCCTAAAAATAATTTGAAAAAAGGTGGCATCGAAAATACTGACGGTTTTATTGTGGCTAAGTGGAAAGACAAGCGCGACGTTTTAGTGTTGTATTCAAAACACAATTTCTAGACATAGTAGAAATAGGAAAACTGTGTAGTTTAAAAAACAAAATCTTTAAACCAAAAGTCACCATTGATTGCAATTTAGGAAAGTTTAGCATTGATTTGTCTGACCAGCACTCAGTTATTTATCGGCTTTGATAAAAAACATAAAATGGTGTTGCAAGGTTGCTATCGAAATTCTCCTGTATACCGCAGTGGTTAATTCCCACATATTGTTCAAAGAGTGTACCGGAAACCACAATACAATCATGAAATTTCGTGAAATAGTTATGGAACATTTACTGAAACGTGAAGATTCAAATAACGAAATAACTGTAGCTCACGAATTAAAACAAACACAAGCAAAAGAAAACAGAAATCGCAAAATACGGAAACAATTCAATACTATGTTGCGCAGAAATGTCAAACAAACAAGGTGTTTATGAAATGGCATACCAATATCTATATAAAAATATTCAAATAATTTTTAGGTAACTATATTGCAGATACGCAGGCAAAAAAATAACGAAATTTTTTAGAGGATACCCAAATATGCCATTTATGTATGCAAATTGTTTTATAAACCACATATAGTAACTTATGGGTTCTATTTTGAAATATTTGTTAAAATAAATGTGTATTAACGAATTTGGAAGCGTTCAATTTTGTTGTTACCTTCATACTTATAAAGACACGTACATTAGCCGGCTGTCCTAAACAAATACTTTGAACTTTACATTAACTTGTCAGGACGCCTAATATCTAGAATCGTAAGTCAAATAAAGTTATATTGCATTTATAAGTATGCTATTCTACAACCTGCCATCGTCCGCTTGGCCTGCTGCTGTAAAACTAGATACGCCCGCCAATGTATCCGATGGCGTTAAGTACATTGCCGATGTAGTTGAAAAAAGCACTGATAAACGGCATATGCTCATGACATACGTACAAAGCGTATATAATATTTAAAATAACTGCAATTATATATAAATGAAGGTAGACCTATTATTGTTACTGATGTATCATATATTCAGAATACCCACAATGCCGCCAAAGAATGCACAGATAGTTCAACATCTGGGGTTAAGGAACCAATTTCTAAAAGCACACAGCTAATTATGATTCTTGCAAGTAGCAAGAACGGATTTATACCAAATTCTTATTATTTAGGTCAAGTAAGTATGGGGTATTTTTGCTTTTTGTTTTGTCTTTTAAGCTAAGTGCTTAATTAAACAGGCTCAAGATATAGCGATTAGCAAGATGATATAAATCACAGCAGCTGTGTGGATACGAAATCAATATTATTTTCGAATTTCTGTTGTCGTAATGTATTAGTAATTGACAATTGGATTGTACCATATTGCAAAAATTGATAAGAAACCAACATCAGCAACAACAAAAAAGCAGAAAGCATTAAATGGCTTATATAACGAAATACAACACACAACCCAAACGATAAAATACCAAATTTACATTCATTAATAAACTAATATAAAATGTTATTGTTAATAACTGGATAGAAGTTAGAAATATTACTTCTCAATTGAAATATATAGAAGTGTTAGCGATACAAAACGTTGACGCAATTGCAGCTGATGAGTGGCCATCTACGTGTATGGACTAAAAGCATTTTATAGGTGATGTCTTGTATGATTCGTAATCTATCCTAAATTCAAGTAGTTCAAACGAAGATTAGCTAGCTCCCATGAAAGGGACAACGGATAATGTTGCACTATTATTATGGATTTTTAAAGCAAAATTAGTTGGTGGCACAAGGGAGGTATTATAAAATAAAGGATTGTCAATTAATAATTACATTATACGAGTACGTATTTGTGGTTGCATGTTGTTTTGGATCAGGTGTTACATTTAGGTAGGATTGATAAAAGTATAAAAAAAAACTCGGCAGTTGACAAACCTTGCTATACCGAATAAAGATCATGCAGTTATGTTGGTTTGATTAGATAGTTCTTAAACTTGTCTATACCGTGTGGCAAAAAAGCTGGAGCATTGCAAATAACTCAAAAACGGTTTTATTGTTTTTTGCCAATATTTGCTGGTCGATACAGTAAAAAGTTCTACAATCTACGTGAAGAACTTTCGTTCACGTA
Source organism: Phrixothrix hirtus (assembly GCA_024586415.1). Classification (NCBI taxonomy): domain Eukaryota; kingdom Metazoa; phylum Arthropoda; class Insecta; order Coleoptera; family Phengodidae; genus Phrixothrix; species Phrixothrix hirtus. Next base: position 15,191 of record JAHWXV010455905.1, read on the forward strand.
GTTATACAGGATTAGTAACAAGTACGGTCAACTTTTCATTTTGAAATGGAACATCTTGTATATTGCTATGGATGTTGATAGATCCCTTTAAGACAAATTCAACGATATACGGTTTATTATGTCTATATGTCGAAATTACAGATTAATACAAATTAATATTTTTATTTAAAAATGTACTTGGCCATGGTAATCTAATGGCATTAAAAAAACAAACCAGATTATTTCAAGAACGCCAATTGTACCAGGATTTTTTCTTTGAAGCATTTTTAAAAAGTTTTGAGGATAAAATGGTAGCTTTAAGCGAAAAAGAAAAAATTCAGATTTTGATGATGGCCGGATATGGTGACCGTAAAATAACGCAGGTGGAGGTATGCAATTTAATTAATCAACTTTATCAAAATCGACCTGGAATAACTCAGGCTTGCGTAAGCAAGGTGGTGAAAAAGTTTAACCAAACTGGTAGTGTTAAAAACCGACCAAAATCTGGACTACTAAAGGTAGCAACTGGCGGTAATAAAGCCTCAGATATTTTAATTGATGTGCAAGAAAATCCGCAAAAATCGTCTAGGCGGTTAGCGTCAAACCACGATATTTGCCATCATTCAGTGAAAAAATTATTTGAGAGTGAGAAAATTCGTCTTTATGAAGTCTATTTAGTACAGCAACATTCCGAAGAAGACTTCGATCGAAAATCAGAATCTTGTGAACGTTTCACGGAGACATGAAATGTTAATCCTGATTTTGTCCACAATATCTTGTTTTCGGGCGAAGACACTTTAACGTTACACGGTTTTGTCGACAAACATAATTGTAAGTATTGGTGTGCAGTTAATCCACGATAGATGGAAGAAGCTCACACTCAAAGGCCGCAAAAAGTGAATGTTTAGGCAGGCATTATTGACCAGAATGTGATTGGCCCCTTTTTAATAGATGAAAACCTTACATGCGAAATTTATTTAGATTTGCTTGAGTAACGTATTTTGCGTAATTTGGAAGCTCTTTATGCTGACAGAGGAAGTGTCTGGTTTCAACAAGATGGTGCCCCAGCAGATTTTGGTTTGCAGGTTCTACAGTATATAAACCAAACGTTCTCGAATCAATGGATAGGTTGTAGGGGTGAGATTGAGTGGCCTGCCAGGTCACCGACCTGACCCCCTTAGATTTTTTTATGGGAAAATATAGAAAATAAAGTTTATAAGAGCAAACCGATAAATACTGAAGATCTGAAAGTTCGTATTACAGCTGAAATTCAGGGAATTCGCCAATATGCCTTCAGAAGTATGATTCACGAATTCCGCGACATGCTTGTTCATTGTTTAGCCAACAATGGCAGACATTTGTACGTCTCTTGAAACGTTAATTTTAATCTTGTTGTTCTTGTTATGCTATGTTTTTTTATGAAGCTACTTATGTGGTAAGTCGATTAAACTAAATTTTTAAATAAAAACGTTAATTTACAATAAATCTGTAATTTCGACAGATGGACATAATAAACCGTATATCGTTAAATTTATCCTAAAAAGATCTATCAACACCCATAAAAATATACAAGGTGTTCCATTTAAAAACAAAAAGTTTACCCTAGAGTTAGAATTCTTTACTATATCGACCAGTAAATATTCGTAAAAATTAATAAAACCGTTTTTGAGTTATTTGGAATATTCCAGACTTTCTTGTCACCCGGTACCTATGGTTTGTAGGCGATACAGCGGGTTGTTTAATTAATTCAAGTGTTTGTTTATTACTAGAAATTATAACAATTTTAATGCATAACTTATGTTATTATGAATAAATTATAATTAGTCGTTAATATATAAAGTATGGGTATAATTGTATATTACGTCGTCTTGGTATTATTATGTTGTATGTTACAATTTTAGCACTTCCTAAGGTCTTAGTGTAATAGTGTTGTATGTTATAATAGCTTCATTTTGGTTTCTGCTACTAGATGGTGTGATATCTAGTAGATAAGCAGAAAATCATTAGAAAACATAGTTATATGTTTTATAATTTCACCTTTGCTTTTACAATATATGTTTTACATACAACGTTGTTAATGCAAATTTTTGATTTCATTTAAAAGTCCATGTGTGTATGTTTAACATACAATTTTGTTATCTTTAATTTGTCAAAGTTGAATATTATATCCTACCAATTTAGTTCAGCTGAGTTCAAGGCGCATAATAGAAGACCACAACTTTGCATAACAAAGTAAAAATTTGTATCTGTAGTGATAAATTGTTCGAATGGTTCACTAATACAGATGAAAATGAGGTTAGTATTAGGTGAGAATGCACAAAGAAGTTACAATTTTCTTTAAATAATGATCCATTGCATTACGTAGTACAATTCCAACGATATAACGCTAAGTATTACCATAGCTTAAGCGTTCCTTGCACCAATGCTTTTTTCGTTAGAGGCTTCAAAAATGAATTGCATCAACAGCTGTTATTGTAACGAAAATCTATTTTTGAAGTTTGTTAGCACATTTATATAATATTTTAAAAGAATATAATAAATAAGGAAAGAAATGCAGAAGGATGTAAATAAAGTTTAATTTAGAATATTTTATATTAATGTATACGTACCTAATTTTGTGTTTTAAATTCTATATTATGAATGATCTGTTTCCTGTGTTGATTACAGCATTACTAATTAGCAAGAGCTTATCCCATTTAAATAAACCTTCAGAATATTTTCACACTTTTACTAATTCCTTTATTATTGTTATTAGTGGTTTAAATGTTGAAGAACGAAATACAGTAAACCCATCTAGTACTAATGTTGATAACTATAGCATACAAGAAACATACACGGATGAGGAAGACTGGAATGGCTATAATTCTGATAAAGACAAGGCATATGTTCAACAACCTAAAGAGTAGCGTTACTGTCTACTTTTCTTACTCATTTATAGAATGCTTTATTTGTTGTAGAAAAAGAACAAAAGTGTATGATGAGAAAAGTACTTCAGATAGTAATACTCCTTCAGAGTACGCAAGTAATGTTGGAACAAAGTAAACGCAATACCATTTACAAAAGTTTTTAATTTTTAATATTGAAAAAGTTCCAAGAAAGACAAAATAATCTTCCCCTGTTAGCTTGCTTCGGTTGATTTTGCTTGCAAATAGAAAAACGCCGTATGAAATCATGTAGATGAGACAATGTGATTTCTTAAACTTCTTAAACTTTTAATTTATCAAAAACCTCTGTTTAAAATTCAGCATAAGACATAATTTATAGATGAAGAATTTGCAATAACGAATATTAAAAAATATATGCGAAAATCCTATGATTCGACATCATTCAAAGAAACTTTCACCAACATAAATGTGAGTAAAGAAAAAATGCGCTAGCTTCAACTAAAATTATCACCATCACAGCAATGATGCCTTATATGCCAGATAATGACCAACACTACTACCAGGCAATACTGGCGCCATTTTTACATAAAAATAATAATATCAAAACCCCAAAAATCGTCGTCGTTCTAATACGAAGTAATATTACAAAGGTGTATGTTACCGGAAATGTAGGAATTCGTTTTCTATCGAATTACTAAGTCGTATGTTTTTTTTTGTTTTTAATAATTGAAGCGTTTGAGTTATGTAATTATATTTGTCATAATTTGTACTACCCGTATCGTTTTAATACAACGTTTGATGAAAATATTTCAACTAAATCAACTTATTTCAGGACATGCAATTTTTATACCTCTGTAACCGAAAACATGATCTTTGTTACATATAACATTATAATACCAAGGCGACGATTTAATATAACGAACATTGAAATAAGTTAATTATGTTCTACGCATTTAAAAGGCCGTTTGTAAGTCTGATTTTGTTTTTATAATCTAAAGATGCGATAAGAATGTGTACCGCAATACAATTATAATCTGGGTATATTTACCAAAAACTTTGACCAACATGATTTAGCGAGTAGTTTAGAGAATAATGTAAAGCTATGTTCATATTAAGTATTTAAGTACAGTCCTCAAGCGTGTTTTGAAGGTGTGCAATATGAAATTACGTACTTAAGACGAATTATTTAAAAGTTCCTCATGCCATTATTGTTCTACTCGTAAGATTACTCTAAAGAATCATAGGAAAGGGAATACTGTGGTAAACCTATAAAATATTCATATTCAGCGCAATAATTTAGGAAATTACCTTAAAACAGAACACACATTTGAAATATTAAAGCTTAAGTTTTTAGTTACTCCACAGAAAGTGTAATTAATGAATAGTGAATTTCAATTGTACAAGCTAATTTTAAGCTGCAAAAGCTACAGCCACGAATAAAAAGAAGTGCAAACAATCGTTGGCAAAATAATTTCGTGAATTGATATTACTTCTACCTTTACATTTGTATAAATCCCGAAATAGATAAAACTACAGATATAAATCGCAGAGAACGCTAGATTATTTAGCGGTACAACGCTGTAAAATGAGGTAAATATGAACCAATACCCTCAGAATTTGAATGTGGTGCGGCGAGTTCAACTGGCTATATAGGTTTTCATTATGAGTCAGCACACCACATACTACTATTATAAGGAACATCATTCTTATTGTACAAATGTTTTTATAAGGCTGTATATTCGGTGTGTTCCGATTTGTGTTTTGTAAAAAATAACAGGATACTAATTTTGAATTTCGAAGTAAGTTAGTTAAGGTCCGTAAAATACTTAAAAGAATTTGGCAAAGACGTTCGAAGAAAATTTCACACTTGAGCCAGATATAGTTGACTCAAAAATAAATGAAGGCCAGTGAAGTTCAAAAACTTCTAGCGCGGTTTTTATAGAACAAATTTCCTGAAAATTTACAGCAATTGTGAGAAAATCTCCTAAAGGATACCCAACAAGCAACCCATGACGTTTGACCGATTATAGCGTTGAACTATAGAACGCGTCAATCTAAAAATGGGACAAATGGCAACCCAATTCGTTCTAAAGCTGATTAGTTAAGATCGAAACTGTTCTGGTGAATATATGTAACACATTCCCGGGGAGTAAATTAAAATTGAATGGTAGATATAGAATATACAAATCAAATTGTATGCCGGAAAGTTACTTCAAATAGTTGGTCTAGCAATTAAAGAAGCACCGGCATCGTTGAATATGCACCCAATGAGAATACTTGGGAGGGAACGGTAGGGATTATATTTTAAGGTTGGAGCTTCATTCTTACCAAAACTTCCAGAACATCTTAGTGACTCCTAATAGATCAGATAGCATTTCCAAGATAATTATAGGATTTCTACGTTATCAGGGATTACACTTCTACGACATTTTCAAATCCTTAAAGCATATCATGGTGGTGTTACGTTGATTATCAGTGCTAAACACTCAAACAATTAATCTAATTAAACGCAGGTACATCGTTTTATAATTCTTATGAAAATTACCTAACCTCATATTAAAGAAAAGCTTCATGATACTGGTATTAAATTAGAACGAATACACAAAAATCAGTTTATTGAAACTCCCAGGTAACACGCCTTTAATAAAGTGAAATTAATAAAATATACTTTATTTATAAGGAATTAAATTCTATACAGGGTGTCTACTAAATATGTACCGTTATTTAAGACAAATATACAGGGAGCCTTGGAAAACGTAGATGTGTAAAAAATATTCATCTAGTTTTGGCTTTGTGTAGGAATGCAGCAATAGCAAATTCGGGCCACTTGCTCTGTATTTGTCGATTTATTATATTTACCAAAGATCAAATTACGTTTACATTATGTGCATTCTATTTGTGCACTTTTCGTGGTAAATTTATCTTCAAGGCTGCTTCAATAAGAAATCCAATGTATTCTTAATTGGCTTCTTTTTTAACAAGTTTTGCGTATTTTAAATATAAATTATTTACCAACTAACAATGATAAGATTATGTTTTGGATCTCTAAAGAAACAAATTTAACTCTGTTTATTACATGCTAAATGTGATGCGAATTTCATGAAAAAAATATATCTAAAAAGAAAATATAGCTTGTAATAACATCAAATTTATATCACATCTTTTTTATCGTTTCTATATTAAATTACTTTGACAAAATGCTAGCTATATACGATAGAGTCGATTTAAATTACTATTATGTAAAAATTTATTAAAGAAAATGGCTTGGAACGCCGACTAAAACTTTTATTAAATTCTTGCAAAGCTTTTTTTTAAAAACTGTGTAAAATTTAATATCATCCAAAGCGGCTTAGAATAATATAAACCGATCTTGCAGGTCAAAGTTATTTATAACAATAGTTTCCTATTCAATAAAAACAGACAGTAGTTCATTATATCATAACTAAAGAACTGACAAAAGTGTTGATAAAGCCAAAATTTCAATTGAAAGAGCAAATTATCGTATTCGTCCGTTTACGAGTAACGAATAATCATGTGGAAAGTATTGATACTGTTGTACAACCAAATGCGCTATACGGTAGCTAGGGAAGTGAAATTCAACAAATTAGAAACAGGCCAGACTGAAACTGTTCAAACCTTATGCATTTTATACAAAATCTTTTGTTGTACATGAAAAGAAGTTTCCGCTGCATATTATTATTCATTATACTATATATATATATATATATATATATATATATATATGTGTGTGTGTGTGTGTGTGTGTGTGTGTGTGTGTGTGTGTGTGTGTGTGTGTGTGTGTGTGTGT
>JAHWXV010455920.1:0-19504 GCA_024586415.1 Phrixothrix hirtus
CCTCATCAGACTTCTCCACCCGCACCCAAACTCCCGGTAACTACTGAGCCCGAGCAAACGCTGACGTTATGATTATTATTTCATTTATCCTGAATCTACCGTCATAACATAGCGTGCTGTTCCGAAAAGGCCATATGGCACATAAATCAATTTATGACTGAATGATTGTAATATGAAAAGTATCAGTTGCTAGTTAATCAAATTCAGACCAGTAGAAAAGTGTGTAACAAAATACCTAGAGGCTGATCTGAGAAAATGTTTAAAGTAGCAACTCACCATTAGAAGGCGTGATTTAACAAACTGAAAAAAAAAATTTTGAATTGTAACTTAATTCAGTGCCTCTTCTACTGGCTTGAGAAAATAACCACCCTTGTCAAACGCCTTCTTATGTTAGCATCATTCTGTATAATACATCAAAGTTAATTAATATACGTTTAAGTAAATTATAATTATCAACCTTTTTGAATGCACCTCGTAAGGTTTGTAAACTGTAACCTTGAACATCATCATTTACTAATATTAATTTAAAATAAATCAATTCTTGGTATTTAGTTTATAATAAGAAATCCTATTTTTAATTCCGTAAACTTCAAAAGCATTTTAAATAATTTTAATATAACAAATAAAATCTTTGTTGTCGCTTTATAATAAAAAAAACCCTACATTAATTATTTATTTCAGTTTTGTTGGGAATAATTCCAAATAAGGGATAGCATTTTAAAATTGTTAGCTAAATTAATTTCAGATAAAATTTACGTAGTAATTCTCGGTAGCATGCATGTGTTGCTATGTAAAATCGTCAGATGCTGGATTTCTGTACCGCGATCACAGGCACATCATTGGTCTGTTCTGAAATGCAATTTTGTGTTTGGATAGTTTTTTGCAAAAGTGGATAGATTTTTCCGTTTCTGTTTTGGTCGGTTAGCGTCCTTATTTGAGAATACAACAAGGGGATTCGCTTAGAAACCATCGAGAAGCAAACATGTTGGTCTATTAAAAATGTATAAAGTAATAAAACTTCCGTTCGTTGTGTAAGAAGATGCTTCATAATTGTGTGTAGTGTTCTATTTTGTAGAATTGATATTCCCAAGGCGTTGGAAAATCAAGGTTTCCCGTTTATATGGTCTTAGTATTTGGACCAGTAAAAGAATGTTTTCCTCCATTGTTTAAAGCTGGAGTTCCAATTAAAAATTAAAATTTGAGATGAAGTAAATTGCCTAAAACGGAAGGTTCCCTTCATTGTGTAGTAAAATCGACTCATACAGTTCAGGTGTACGTAATTTTACTTTTGACAGGTAAAAATGGCCGAAGCTCGAGAGATTGGATGTTTTTGACTGTATTAACTGAATTTTTTGTCCTAAGAAACATTAATTTATAATTTTTTTAAGTTGTAATTGGTATTCTTTGCAAGCGCGGGCCCCTTCGTAATTTTTATTTTGGTTAATTAATTATTTCTAGAATTAAAATATTAAATGGTTATACAGAATGTAACGTAACTTATATTAATTTTTCTTGTGGCACATTAATATCTTCAATTCATAATAGTTATTGTTAAACACATCGTATTTTATTTAATTTCCATCTGTTAACATGTATTTTTATTAGCATAAGAATTATATTTTTATTTCAGGAATTTTTAAGGTAAGCGAGTATGTTAGCAACCTCTTGAAGCATTGTATTCAGCGTTTAGGTAACCACGACGCCTGACCTAGCATGATTCAGTGACATAATCAAGTTCATGAACTAATGTTTCCCGATTTGTCTATAGCAATTCCATATTAACTTCCTTCTTCGCTGTCTTGCCATTTCTAGCTTTTTGGCTAAGACAGCTGCAGTCTCAACTAAAGCTAGAGGCGCCCTTTTCACATTTTAGACAAATTTTATGCAGTATAACTCTTCCCAAGCAACCGCCATACAGAACATCTTTAACTTAATTGAGAATCCGCTCCTCCGCTGAGCTAGTCGACGCTAAATCCGCTTGGGAGGTAAGTACCATCCTTCAGCAGGACTTAAATCCTATGTGTGTTGTGGCATCCTCTCTATATTTATCATTGTAATTCTTGTGCGCCTTATGATATTGATATGACGATTCAAGTCAAGTTAAATTTATATTCAGTTTGCTTTCGTTTTATTTTTACGAAAGTAGAAAGTTTTTAATTACCTGCTGCTGAACATTACATTCCAAAGACAATGCACATTCTACAACTGCTTGGCTTGAAATCTTCCATGTATATTTGAAATTAAACTTTCCTGACTGGTATTCGCAATTTTTAATTATTTAGACATCAATTAATTAAAAAAACAACTAACTCTACTCTTAAAATAAATAAAGTGCAGTTTATACTAAACCCGCACATTTACAAAATTTTGAGGGAAAAAACTGTGAGGTCATTTTTTATACAAGACAAATTCGATGATTATTATCTGTGTTTAAATATATATCTCCATCTTTTATCACTCGAAAAACGAAGTGAGGTTTTGTTTGAATTCTGAAATGAGAATGTTACTGTTCACAAACTCATTTTTCAAAAATAAATAAACGTCCTTGTAAGGAACTGAATACGTTGTTCTAAGAATGAAAAGTGACTGAATAATAGATAATAAATTACTTAACCCCCTAATATTAATTTGTTATGAACAGAATATGGATTCGCTAACCCTCGCATCGCTCCGTGGTTGACTATTATTGTAAACAAACCAAAGTAAAGTAATAACAACGGAAGAACCTTCTTCCCAAATAAAGAAGTAAAATCGTAGGTCTGATGTCACGTCAAAATTCTAGTAGGCATGACGAAATGACAACATGACACTTCTAATCCAAGAAAAATCGAAGGAATTTCCGCATCCCGAAGTCTCAGCCACAAAACAGAACAAAAACAACGGAAGGCTTTTCACTCACTGTCGTTTATCAGCATTCTTAAAATTTATCATTTGGCCCATCGAAATACTGTTACAATCTTAGATATTCCTATTAATTACTGCATTAAGTAATTCTCGGCGCAAAGGACAATGCTCCGAAGTTTCGGCACTACATAGTTGAACTGAAGCGAAACTCCTGACTCCAAGTAAATACCTACTGTGACCTTATTCGAGGACGTACAAATCTTAAGAACCAACATTTCTTTGGATTTCTGCCCTGGAAGCTCAGATACTAAAGCAAGAATCCCTCTGTGTGGAAGCAGAGCAAGAACGAAAGCGCGTTCAGTCCTCTGAAAAATTGAACAGCTTCTGCTGTTCGAATCTTCCAGTCGATTTCTAGAGATCGGTTTTTCAAACGAAATTTCTATCGTGGAATTGACTTCAAACTTCCTACTTCAGATGTTGTTAACATTGAATTGAACTATAAGTCACGGTAGTGACTTACAGTCCGGTACGCGGTTTCTCTTCCTCGAGCATATACCACCTGTATTATTCTTAGTTATAGTTGAAACCAAATATACTTGGCCATTAGTTACCTCTGAAAATGTGTACTGTATATATAGTTGCTGTTTTTAATTCATGACACAGAAAAAGGTTTGGGGCTTACAAAGCCCATATTGGAATTTTAATACTGACACAATGACTCTCCTGTATAGTAACTATCTTAACATGAGAACTATAAAACGACATGTTTTTCAGCGATATCGACAAATATCGGACGACATCTTCTGATAGACAGTTCTTATATGAGCCTTAAATCTGTTATTTTTCTGAAGGATACCATATATAAAAGAATACCATGTTGTCTTAACTTTTTAACATATTCTTGGCAGCTACTTCATAAAACTAATTTAAATGTGTTTTATCAAGTGCTTTCGAATCAAATTAAATCAAGTTTTTACAGTCTAAAGGAGTAGTTTTATTCGTCACATTTCTTTAAAATATTTTTAGAATCGCGTAGGTAGTATTCTGTAATTTGTAGTATTAATATAAATCATGTCCTCAGACTTGCTTTTCTTACGATGCACGCCTGACTATTGAAGAAAGAGAGGATATGCTGTCGTGAAATAACCCGAGCTTCAGTTCGTTTTAAATCAGATGTGAAAGCTCAAGGAAGGTTTAAGTTAGGAAGAACTCGCGCAGTATAATTAGTGGAGTTTGAGAATAATTAAACATAACTGGTTGAAAAATAAAATTGATATTTGCAATTAGGGAATATTTTATTTCTTTAAGTAGATGTTTGATAGTTTTAACTGAAATTTAATGTAAAAGTTTATGATTTAAAGTAACAGGCAATGGTTGCTTTCTGCATTTTCCGATAATTGAATTTGGAGTTCGATGCATTGAAATTGCTCATCATCTCAAAACTCTGTGTCTTTCGAATCTAGTATTTGGTAATTGAAGATTAAAAATGTTTCTATTATATTCTTATCGTTAAGGAATTATAGGTCTATTAATTTCTATTAAGTTACTAAGTCAGCAAATATTGGGTTTAAATAAAAACGTAAACATTTTTGTTTGAAAAATGATTAAAATTTATAATGTGCCATATTAAAAACAATTTATTAACAATCCTTGTTTAAAAAGGAAGTTATAATTAGAAAATGAATATAAAGTTGATAAATTTTTAAACATTATAAGTAGAAGAATATAGAAATTCGATCGGACGACAATCGAACTCAAGTTTCCTCACAAAGCCTAACCCGCTTCATGCTAATGTCGAGTTTTTAAATATTTAAAAATACTTATTTATTAAGCTGATATATTAATAGACCGGCTCTCCAATGAATTGTTAGTAAATTGATTTATTAATATACCACTTTAGTAAAAAAAATGTTATTAGATATTTAAAGGAAAATTTCGAATTGGCCGTAAAACCAGCTCAGTGGCGAGAAATCAAACGCACCACAGATTTACGTTGGAGGTACAGCTTCCATTCCCGATCGAGCTAATTTTTCTAATATTTATTTTTCTATTTCTAAGTTTTTAAATGTAATCAACTTTCAAAAAGGAAATTAAGTTTTGAATTGAAGAAAATTATAATTAAGTTTAATTTAAACCACTTTTCAGAAAAGATCATTAAATAAAATTGGTTATCGTATTTATGTTTAATCTAATTTACATTCAAAAAATTTCAAAATTCTTTGACCGTTGCAAAGTTCGCAATTTTTAGAACCAATTTATGTGTTTTGTATTTTTGTGGCTACCTTTTTATTTATAACCAAAAATATTGTCAATGTCCATTTAAAAAGGCGTCCGAAATCCATATAAATTATAATTAGTGATGTTTATTTAATTTTACATATTTCTCTAGTTACATCCTATGGTTTCGTTGTGTCATTTATCTATTTTTAAAATCCATAATGTTGCAACTGTGAATTAGTTTTAAAAATAACATTTCTATATTTAACTGGATTAATAATTTCCTTTACACTTATAATTTGAATTATTAAAATATTGAGCTAATGTAAAATTAAGTCAATTATTTTTAGATGCAAATCAATAGGAATTGATATTTTTAAATCTTAGTTTAATCTTCAAATACTTATGTACGTATTTCTTTAAAGAATCGATGGCTTTATTCGTAACTCTCTCTAAACATTTATCTTCATCAATAAAGTTACTTTTCACATTGCATAAAACGCATATCAGGTGATTATGGTAATTATTAAGTTCAATAGTAGAGAAATGCATCTAGCATTTAAATATATAGGGTGCCATAAGGACTCTCTCCGACCAGCTTACCTTTAACAATATTTTTTCTACTCCTACTATATAATATCAGTATGTTTATGCAATTTTCAAATACTATTCTAAAATACTGTGCGAGAATATTTTCGCTCTAGATACGGAATAACACAAGGAGCGACATCTAATGGAAATTTTGCCTACTACAAAGTATTTAATAAAATAGAATTATATCTACAAATTAATGACAATTCTAATAAATAATATAATAATTATTATTTTATTAAATTGTAAGAAATAATTATTAGCATCTAGAAACTGGTATTTTGATATAGAAAATTGGGATAACATTAACATTTATACAATGCAAATACCTAATACATATAGTAAATTAAATTTCATCATTTGTCGTGGTTGTCGATCATGTTATTAAAGTTTTGACAGTTTGCTAAAAATTATACAGCTTCAAAAATGTTGTACAAAAGTAATTTGTAGTCGTAAAAAAAGCATGGTCTCCAATTCGTGTGGATTGCATATTCCACGCACACGTATCTGTCACCCTCACCTACCGCTTCCACTTGCGTGAAATATGCTTTATTCCATCCTTGTTGCAGAATATACTATTATTTGGTACTGAAAGCTGTTAGTTTATCTAAAGAGTTCCCATTCCGCTTCAGATAAGAATATTTATTATCTACAGGATACGTCTACGTCCATGGAGGCTTCGTCCCGGAATTGGGTGGTTCCCACATTATTTTCGATATTTTCCTACATCTACAAGATGTTTGAACGCATTTATCGTTTCTATCGACGTCAAGCTCAATTGTCTAGCCCATATGGCCTTCGCACACCTTATATCGCTTTGCGCATGTTGCAAATCTGTTTAGACACGTGACAATATGAATATTTAAACGACTACGTAATATTTTATTGGATAATAACTTTAAGACGCGTGTAAATTCATGCTACTACTACTGCACACATTCTGTAACAGGATATAAGACGTTAGCAATTATCTAGTAGATGGTACTATTTGGTTAATAAAACGTATTATAAGAGCTGCGAATTCCCATGCCGAAATTGATGCTCCCTTTAGTGATCGATTTTATATAATGAGAGATGTTAAAACAACAGGTTACTCTTAACTCAATGTTAAACTTATTTCACAATCTTCTATCAATATTTTTGGTATTTAAACTCACCCATACCGCTGCGCTGATCTATATCGGTAATTTTGCTAAACGTTTTAGATTTGCCTTATTTGTTATCACTCGATGCTAGTTTGTCCTGCGATTAGAGAATTAATAAAATATAAACTTTCTTTTACATAAATGATTGGTTTCTTTAAAATATTCGAAGGAGAATACACAAAACAGTTTTTTCTACTCTTACTTCTGATATTTCATCTTTCTATCTGGTTTTTAATCCAGAAAACAACTGTTTTCCGTAGGACGAAAGATGTTACAAATGATCTGCAGCGCAATATCGGATGCAGTGCATTGCATGCACATGAAATTAGAAAGATTATTGTTAGGGTCACGATCAAAACATTATTGTTTATTTTGGCTTTTGAAGTTCCTTAGTTTGCAGACATAGAAAAAAGTGTGTAAATCCGACCCCGATTGGTGTAGTAGTTAGAATGATTGCCTCTACATTCAGGGGACGGTTGGTGAATTTTCAACGGAAGAAAAATTAAAAAACCCCTTCTTTTCGAATAAGGAACTAAAATCGTAGATCGCATGTCAATGTGATGTTTGGAACGTTAAAAATCCTTACTGATAGTGGAACTTCTCCAGATTCGGCAAAATTCTAGTATACATGGCAAAATAACCATAGTAGTTGAAGCAGGGAGGGCCAAGGGAATTTAATTCCAGCCATAAAACAAGCAAACAAACAAGCAATGGTATATATAACACATGTTAAACATAGAACTAGCGATTGCAGTCGCAATTTTAGTTTTCGCCCGACAAAAGTACATTTTCAACACCTGTTATATAAATAACCATTGCTTTATTTGCTTCTGGAACAGTCGAGCTATACGTGCATCTGGGTTTGAAAAATAAGTTTAACTGTTTGCGTGTCGAAATGAGGTCATTGCGAAACGCATTTGCGTTCGGAAACTAACTACCCGTTTGCGCTGGCGAATAAAGTAACCGCCAATCAAGCTAAAGCGCTTTCCGTTGTATGTCTACTGCCTGTGTGCCAAGTTTTGCATCGCTATCATCGATTGTGTTGTGCCTCTGAACGTTTATAATGTTCAAAAGGATAGATAACTCCTGTCAGATTTTGATAGCGTTCTGTGCCTAATAAAGAAAATCTTTTCTTTAATTTACCGCCGTCTGTTATCGGAAACATCGTTGTTGACAGGACAACAAGAAATAAATAAATAAGTTTCCTGTCAGATAAAAATACGAAAGACGCGTTTTCTACGTCCGTGTCGATTGGAAATTTGATAATTAATATAAAAAGTGACAATTAAATGTAATTTTTCACGTACCGTGGATTTCGGTAACATTTATAGTTGGATACGAATTCTTCGCGTGGTTTGTGTAAGAATCGGTCGTGTGGGTTGGTTCTTTGTTTGAAGCGTTCGGGTGTGTGAGTTTAGAGACTCCGCATAGTGCAGTATGGCGGAATACCAGACCCAAAAGATGGAATAACGTACCTCTTGGGATTGACCTGCTTTTTTTCCCACCCAAGTTGTTGCTTTTGGACGTGTTACGTTGTTCTGCAGATGCAGGAATTCATAAACAGAACACGACTGACGACCATGGTTAATACAATTAACCGGAATTTTCGAAATAATTTTGGAAAGTTATTTGCTTCAAAGTTAGTCCTTGAACTGTATCTTTAATTCAACACATAGTTATTAAGAAATATAAATAAGAAGGACTGTGATCGTGGGTTACATGTTGCAGACTACCTTGATGACACCCCGCCACTTGTGAAGTTACTGCTATAATTAATGCTAATGCATAGTGTGCAACATTGAAGAGATTACGATGGGCTGTCCAAAATTGCCGGCAAAGTCTGTGGTTTAGCGACCCCATTCTCCTATATGACAATGCCAGATCTCAAGCGGTTAGGAAAACACAACAACCTATCCAACAGTTCGAGTGGAAAACTTTCAACCCTCTATCCTAAATCCCTAAATTGGCTTCTTCAGATTTTCATCTCCTTATAAAACTCACGAACTTTTTGGCAAGAAAGAAATTTCGAAGTCATGTACTGAAAGAAGATGTCACTATTTATCTCAATGGACTGGTAGCAGAGGACTTTGAACCTGGGATACAAATGCTTAAATTTGCAGAGCAACTATGTAGAGAAGTCGTTTAAGATATGTGCTTTACAAATAAAACCTTTGTTTATGTTTAAGATTTAATAGTAGGTAATTTCTTAATTCCCAAATGAGTACTAGTTTCTGGTAGGCCTCCGTATTATTTTGAAATTGATCTTATTAAACATCAGTATTAAATAGAATATTGACAAAATTTTCATATTCAAATGTCGAAACGTTAGTGTTACCAACCATCGCAACATTTTCCAAATCAATTATATGTTAACAAAATGCTTTTTTTCTTAAATTTTATGCAAATAGATAAAGTAGTATAAAAAACTCGTTTCATAAAACGTTTTATTGCCTCTACGAGGCTCGTTATGCTTAAACTTGTGTGATAAAGACATATCTTATCAAACTTGTTTTCTAATATGGTGTATTCGCTACATATTAAACTTGAATTAATAAAGCAGCTTGTGAAAACACGGAAAAACTTAAATACATTGCTGTACTGTTTTTAAATTTTTTGAAACCAAAATTGAAGTTGCTATCTTGCCTTAAACAGATGTTTGTACGACATTAAAATCAAAAAGGTTAAAGGAACAAATAGTGAAATGTGGGCAGCTTTCTTAGGACAAGAAACAACATAGTTGAAAATTTAATTGGATGTCGGATGCCAGTAGTAAAAACATGGGAAATATTAGTGAACAAAGGTTTCATCAAAACATATCAACGATAGAAGTGAAAACAAAGCAAGTAATATGAGATGGAACTCAAAACGAGAAATGTCTTCATTGCGTCAAAGTAAAACTAGAAAAACTCGTCAGTTTTAAGTAATTCAATTTTTCCATTTACTATTAATTGCTTATGATGTAGAATGTAACGGGTTGATAATAAATCATGATTTCTGTTATGACGTAACGTATATTATTTTTTGTAATAATGATAAATTTACATGTATTGATTTTCTGTAGCTAAATCTAGGACTACAAACAGTGATGTAACAGTTATAACTAACGTGGCATAAAATAACACTGCGTTTAAACAAAAAACTTGTCCCAATTTTGTTACATCCATAAAAAAATACGTTATCGAAAATAGTTAATAAATGGAGTATCTATTATACAGGGTTATTCACGTACGATCATCTAAACGAATTTTTAAAGGCAACCCAAATTACATTTCATAGATGACTTGTATTATAAGAAGCTGTCTAAAACTTTGTCATGAAATTGGATAATTTCATGTTTATCGGGAAAATTAAACATTAAACTGTGAGCTATACTAAGTTTTTATTAGAGACTACCTGGCATATATAACAAATTTATTTCGCATTCAAGGCATGGCCAGTTTTTATGTTTAATGTGCAGTTTCGCATTTATAATGCTTTGAAATTTATTAGCGCAATTTCAATTAACGTTGAACTAAGTGCTATATATATTTCTTTAAGAATAAAAATGTGTATATCAACAACATTATTCTGTACGAGAATGCCAATGTATGTGAGCTGAAACAGACGTTTCTGTATATTTTATATTGAGTTCAGAAATAGATAAGAGAACATATTATAGGATCTGTAGAAATATTTTTAACCTTGTAAGTCTAGGCGACGCGACATAAGGGCGTCTTTCTTGACCCACCCCCGCGGATGCTTGAACGCATTAACCAGTTAAGATATAAAACAGCTCTAGTATGGTAGTGACCTACTAAACGATTTTTATGTAGGCGGTTAACATTTAAAAGTGAAGTTACCGGATGTTTAAAATATTAGCAAAAATCTCGTAGCGAAGATTGCATTACCTGTTGTACAGCGATCTTAATTAGCTCATCTAACAATCTTCACTTTCCCCATATAGTTCATTTAAGGCTGAGGGTTCTTAAATTAAGGAAATCGACAATACTTTTTAATGAGAAACATTTTACAATGTAGGACTACTTAAATATATCAACTTTCGATCAGTTTTCACACCTGCAATTTCGCTTCGCGTTGATAAAATTGTGTCATTAAGCAGAAATTATTATATTAATAATTTCAATTATTTAGAATATTGAGTAACGTGTTAAGGTTTCCTAACTATAAATTTCATACGGGCGTCTCAAGGCGATCCGCCGTTTGAGATTAATAATTGTTTAATTTCGCCTTGCTCCGTCTGCATAGCGTATTGTCATGATTATACTTTAAATTAATAATCCGTTATCGTTGGCCAACTACTTTATTATTTCATGTTCTTACATTTTATTAAGTAACCTGAAAATCGTTCTCTATTTTGTGTAACTCTTATTAATGTATATAATATATTAATTATTTGTGTTTAGCGAACTCGTTTATTTCTGTAGAATAGGTATTAGTATACAGTTTATTTTAAGAATATTAAGTTGTGTAAGTAATGCTGCATAATCTGTTTCTGGTATACATTACAAGTTAAATGAATTAACTTCATCAATCGTTTGCATTATCTCTGGGAGCCGACTTAGTATTTATTTTGTTAAAAACGTTTCTAACGGAGATTTTTTAGTTCTGCCCGCTTTAAAGTTATCTTTAAACCAATGGCGTTATGTTTTTGACCATTTACCGATTATTTACTAAGTGTTTATTGTTCAGCGTGTTATTTTGAAGAGTAAACCTTCGACCCTGCTCATCTGTAGCTGTTGCCGCATCAATAAACCCCTGTAACATACCGATCCTGTCTTGAATTGTCGTAAAGACATAGTATGTATAATTTGTCAATATAATTAATTTTGATTGTATATTCAATAGAATTACTGCATTAACATATTATATTTAATTGAAAACTGTTGGGGCAACTCACCAAAATTAAATAAGAAGTTGTCAACTCCGGTAGTTTTCGATTAAATGTCGGTATACTACTAAATATGTAGTTATACCCATTTATATTGACAAAAAAAAGTCATTTTGAATACAAGCTACCTATGAAATGTATTTTGGGTTGCTTAACTAAAATTACTGTTATAAACGAATAATACTATATTATATACCAAAGGACTAAAGTGCCTCGCTTAATATCTCGATGGATTGGAAGGCCCTTAATTTTACTTTTAATCCCTTGGGAGTCTGCAGTATCATATGGCATAGTTAAAAAATGGTGCTGTGTGTTTAAATGTGGTAGGCAATCGTGTACAGATCAACATATAGGTGGAGCGTGCACAACTGTCATCACCCAAGAAAATGTTAAAAAGGATCATCTCGTGTTGAAAAATCGACGAGTCACCATTAGGCAAATAGTTGAGGATACAGGCCTATCAAATTATGCGGTATATAATATAATTACAACGGAATTGGAGATGAAAAAATTGTCTGCAAGATGGATACCACGAATGTTAACAGATGCTCACAAGCACACACGAATAGACACTTACAACCGCCTTTTAACACGGTACAGACAAGACAAGGAGAATTTTCTTGCCCAATTTGTAACTGTGTAGGAATCTTGGATTCATCACTATGATATAGAGACAAAAATGCAAGGCAAGGAGTGGACACGTCGGGGCTATCTGCCACCGAAAAAATTTAAAATGCAACCATCTGCAGGAAAGGTCATGTTATTCTACAGAAAGGGTCCATAATTACAGATGCTCATTATGCTAAATTAATTTTTAAATTGCCACAGTCAATTAAAGAAAATCGTAGTGGAAAATTGCGCAAAGGTGTTCTCTTGCATTAGGAGAACGCACCCAATCACACATCTGCCATTGCAAAAGCTACAATAGCTGAAGCAGTATAACGAGCGGAAAGACGTTTTGTGACCCTAAGGATACAATGGTGTTATTTCCTGAACTAGCAAGAGTGCACCGGTAGACAGTGGAGAACGGGGGGTTCCACGTTAGCTATTAATTCAAATAGAGCTATGCTCAGGAACGTCTTATAGTTGTCACAATTGGGGAAAGTCATAATCAACGGCGCCACTTTGTTAAAAGACGTCAGGTTCTATGTTGGAGAAAAGTCGAGAACCAAGACTCCATTTTCAAAACCTATAATTCGGGACATTAATTGTTGATGAGCGTACGCCACTAGGTTTATACTTCAATCAGGTCAAACTAGACTTACAAATTAAGATATTTTGCTTACTTAATTCTAGCAATTCCTTTAAAGAAAGAATGGTTACTAATTCTAACGATTTTTATAATTACGAAATAATAAAGTCTGCGCTTAATAAATCACTGCAATAATAAAAATGTAAAATATAGACTTAAGGAAAATGCACTGATAACAAACGGAAAATAAGAAAACAATTGATTAACTATAACTAAAGTAAGGGAGCCCAGGGTTTCTAACGTTTATAATTACTTCTAAATTAGATAATACATTCGGTCTTTGAATGATGACCTTATTTAACTTAATCAAATAAACTTAACGAAGCTCGGCATACTATTTACAAAAGTTATTTCAATTGTCTTTTGTTTATAACTTGATCAAACTAATCGTTCCAGCAGAGCATGTGAAAAAAAGGTGGTTGAGCTTTTGAAGAGATGCTTTGAAGGTTACGCCGTGATAATATTAAGGAAGAGGGATGCCACCTACTTTATGTTTTAGAATTCTGCTACTTCACGAAGGAATTGGAAAACCGTGCTGCCTAGGGCTTCAATTTTATCGTACCTGTGTGAATGACACCATCAGATCCTGAACATTTGTATAGGAAAAGGACGTGGATTAATAACACTGACCCAAATATAATCCGCCTTTGGACGAAAATAGACTGAGTTTCCAATAATTCGGCCTCCTTTTACCTAACTTGAACTTGGATAACTCTTCGATTATCTTATTTAAATTTAACCTTGGTATACACTAAAGAAAGCGTCCTGCTGTTCCACCACTCTAGCCTCAACTTGCTGTATTCGCATCTCTCACAATGGTAGGCGAGTAAGAGGGGTTATTGGAACTAGCTTTAGAACGGTTGAAACTTACTTACAAATTTTGTTGACGGAATAATTTCTAAAATATCTAAATGTTTCAATTACATTTTGTTTTGTACCAAAGGATTCGTTTCAAATCATTATTTTACTTGGACTAGTTATAATTTTAGATATGTAACTTTTATTGCCATTATTATTAAAATGTCAACGCATATTACCCAAAATGTTCAAAAAAGAATCCTGCATTTTTATATACAGGGTGTCTCTAAATTCTTGTTAATATTAGCGTCAAAATTTCAGGCGCGCTTACATCAGGCTTTGAATTGGTGAACATATTCGCTGAACTTAGATCCCAGCGAGTACCGACTGTTTCCTAAACTTAAGGAACGCTTGCGTGGAACCCGATTTTCTTCAGATAATGAGGTATTGTGTACAGTAAATCAGTGGTTTGAAGAGGCCGAACAATCCTTTTTCCGAGAGGCTTTAGAAATGTTAGAAAATCAATGCGACAAATGTGTTAAACTCAATGGAGACTATGTTGAGAAATAGAGGTCACATATTTGAAATATTGTTAATGTAAGTAAGTCAGGAGTGGAGCAAAGAGATCAACCCTCGTATGTCAAGGATCGTAATAGCAATCCTTGTGGTAAGGGTTGTTGTAGTTATCGGCCGATGATAATACAACGAGTACCCTAATGATTAATTGCGATCCGTATAAAATATAAAACGTTATATATTAGCTTAAATTATAGCACTCAGTCCTATAATGGATTCATTATAACATTGAGTCCTATATGTAATGTCATTACAATATTCAAGTGAACATTTATAAAGTTGTTATTATGGCATGCAAGCAGACAGAATAATTTAAAACATAATTAAAGTTTTATATATGAATATGTAGATAAAGACATGTTATCATTGATTTTACAAGCAAAGAGTAATCTAATTTTTATTTCGCTTTAAAGAGTTCGTAAAACTACGAAAATCAAGGGCCCAATTTTGCTTTAGGGCATATGCGCTTTTACTCTAATCGACTTCGCATTCCCATTTGCAGCCTGATTTGGACGTTGCGATACACTAAATTCGAATCGTGTATTTGCAACAGTATCTACAAGCCCATTGTTCTAATTAAATTCGGTTACAAATAATAACAATTTAAACCCAGTAACAAACTGTTTTTCTCCACAGTCAAATCTATACACAAATTTAAATCTAACAGATACATATGAAGCATAATGGCAGTCATCTATTAGTTTTTAATAGGAAGATGTTACTATAAATAAATGAAGGGTTGAAGTTTTCTCCTATAAATGGCACGAAGGTTTGGAAAATTCGGTACAGGTAAAATTAAATAAACATTTATAAGGTTTTTCACCAAAAGTCTTATATAACCTAACTAAGTAAAGGTATAAAACTTTGTATTTTAAATAAACGTGTAGCAGCACTCGCAGACTGGTTTCGCCCTACGAAGCTCATCAGTGCTGCGGTGCATCAATTACACAAGCGCGCGCGCACACACATACACACACACACACACACACACACACACTTTAGAAGGTTTATTAAAGGCATAAAATAGATAGTGTAACTTCTAAACGAAATCTTCTTACGAGGACTGTTCCAAAACTATCCGACCTTCCTTCCTATTTCCTCGCTGGTGTTATTCTGCGTCATTGAGCTGGTGGCATCCTTCGAAGTAGTCCCCATTTGATTGCAGAATACGCTGCCAACAGCCTTTCCACTTTTGGAAGCAGTCAAGGAACTCGTTTTTTGGTATAGGTTTTAGAGCGTTCGTCGTATTAGTTTTGACTGTTTCTTTGTCGTCGAATCGATATCCTTTGACCGGGATTTTTAATCTTGGGAACAGCCAAAAGTCTCAGGGAGCTACATCAGGACTGTACGAAGGCTAACCGAGCTGTACGACTTTGTGCTTTGTCAAATATTGCTCTACAAGATTCGATGCATGCGGTGGCGCGTTATCGTGATGCAGAAGCCAGTCACCGCTTGACCAAAGTTGAGGCCGTTTTCTGAGAATTTCCTCACATAACCTTTTCATAACTGCAAGATAATATTCTTTGTTGATCATCTGACCTCTAGGAGCATATTCATGGTGTACTACACCCTCATTATCAAAAAAAACAATCAACAACAACTTGATATTGCTCTGACTTTGAACCGCTTATACCACTCTTTTATTTATGTTTTGCTCATACACGCGTCCCCAAAATACCGTCTTCATCATTGCAATGATCTCTATACAACTCTTTTCGAGTTTTACACAAAATTTGATGCAAATTCATTGTTAATATAAAATGTGATAGTTGCATTTAAAACACTTATATATAGAAATGTCACATTGGTATTATAAACAATTTAAATGAGAATAATTATAAATAGATTCTTAATATGTTTTCAACATAGAAGCACTATAATTTGCAAATAATATAAATTTAAGATACAGGGTCATCGAGAAAGAGTGCAGACTGCTGGATAGGCAACCAAATTTACAAATTGGTGGTACTGAAATTAAAAATTAAATAACACTAAAGTTACCAGATAATTATTTTACTATAGGCGTTACATATAAAAAACATTTATAATTGGTAATTAAAATGATGTATTGGAATTTCAATTCGCTTATTGAATGTCAAAAATGTATTAGGACATTTTTCATTTGAATAAGTTAAAACAATTTCTAATTTTCAATTAAAAATAATTAAAATATTAAACAAATGTAAAATATAGATACACGCCTATGATTGACATCTTGTTTTTTTGATTAGGAAGAAACACGCGAACTATGAATTCCGTAAATTTTTTTAAATTTTTACCGCTTGGATGCACTCTTTTTCGATCGCACGATATATACATAAAATCTTCTTATTTAAAGCAAAATTAATAATAATCCTAAACATTACAAATTTATTTGTGTTATGTGATTACGTATTGATATAAAAAGACACATTTTAATATAACGTATGTTCTAAATAGTAAATGCGTTCAGATATGTGTAATGCTTTCTAGAAATGATAAGCTTTCCAATTCTTCAGCAATGTGGTTCACACTACAGTAGGTATGTAGTAAATTAAACAGATTAGAATCTTACTTTCCATTTAAAGTAAATATCTAAAATGAAGAAAATCAGACGTACACTAATTTATAACACAAACTTCACAATAATTTAAAAAGATGAGGTCACTAATTAAATCTAAAAGGTTGCACTGCCGGTTAAAAGAAATGTGTTACTTTTAGGCATTTATTTTACTTTTCGATATTTTCGAAAGGTAAAAACAAATCCCTTTGGGAAACTTTTTTGTACCTTTGTAAAAGTTTGAAAGAAATTGAGTAACAAATACATCCATAATTGCAAATTACGAAGGGAGATTTTTATATAATCTATTTATGAAAATAACAAGTGACAATCGCCATTCTTTCATGCCAACTTACTGTGATATTTGTCGATTTACTTGCCATGTTTTGTTTAAATTAGACAAAAATTGCAATTTCTGCAGAGGATTAAGTGTGAGAAAAGTAAAGCTTGAATTTAGAAGCGTTATAAAATTCTTAACAAAAGAGGGAAATAGACCTAAAGTTATTTATGAAAGGATGATCAGCGTATATGTAGAAGATACGCCATCTTATTTTACAGTAAAATTTTCGTGTAAGCAATTTCGACGGGGCAGAGACTCAATTCAAGATGATCCTAAATGCGGAAGACCTGTGGAAGAACGAAGCGTCGAAAACGTTCAAAAAGTTGAAGATTTGGTTTTGACAGATCGAAGAATAAAGCTTTCAATAATTGCTAATGAAGTAGGAATACCAGATACAACAACTTTAAAAATTTTACATGAAGATTTGGGCTTGAATAAAGTCTTTGCACGTTGGATTCCAAAACTCCTCACTCCCGAGCAAAAGTTGCGCAGACGAGAAATTTGTGACGAAAACTTAAGAGCTTTAACAAATGACAAGGACTTTTTTCAAAAATCATAACTGGTGATGAGACGTGGGTATATCACTGGGATCCACCAACTAAACAAGAATCTATGCAATAGGTACACAAGGGATCTCCACCACCAAAGAAGGCGAGGCCGCAATCTTCATCAGTAAAAATTAATGGCTACAATATTTTGGGATTCTGAGGGAATCTTGTTGATTGAATATATGAAGAAAGACACTACAATTATAGCAGATGTATATAAGGAATCAATTAAACATTTAAAAGCAGCTATACTGTTAAAAAGACCAAGTAGCCATGGACAGAAGATTATGTTGCTTCATGACAACTGTAGGGTGCATAAAACTCGGAAAGTCAAAGAAGCAATCTGCGACTGTGACTTGCTAGAGATTAGACATCCATCCTACAATCCCTACTTGGCACCAAGCGACTATTACTTATTTTCTAAACTTAAAAAGGCATTTACGAGGGCAACGTTTTTCTTCTGATGAGTAGCTAAAAGAAATTATAGAAGAGTTTTTTGCAGACCTACCGAAAGAACTTTTTTCTAGAGTATAGCATCACTGGAGAAACGTTGGACTAAATGTATAACTGTTGAAGGAATCTATGTTGAAAAATAAAATATTACTTTGCGTTCAATTGTTTTCCTTCATAGCTAAGTATATTACATAAAACTCTCCCCTCGTATATGCGTAAAGTTGAAAACGTAACTTAATATTCAATATTTCTCGAACTTTTGCTCAAGGTACATACAAAAAAAGTATTACAAAGGGATATGTGTTTTATTTTTTCAATGGGGGCTTTAGTTCGTAAATAATAAAAGGAGATGCAAATTAATTGTATAAAATAGGCTGAGTTTTCTCTTACCTCCTTGTTTAATAATCACTCTGCACATATGAGCAAACTCAATCCATTACTTTTGTTTTTTCTTTAGGTACCATATGATGATTAAGATGTTGAACGTCTCATTCCCATATTTAGAATTGATTATATTATTATTATTATATAAGAAATCCAAAATCTATGAATTGATTATATTATTATTATTATATAAAAAATCCAAAATCTATGCAAATGTCCTGAAACATAACTACTGCTACTCTACAAAGACGATATAAAAATTGATGTCAGTAGTTTACATTGCTTTGCAAATGAGCAACGGTAAAACCGCGATAAGGCTTGGATGAAAAGTATCATCAGAAGATGAACTCTTAGTCAGCTGTACCAAGACTAAAATCGTTCTTCATTGCGACACCCGCAAATTTCTACTAACCAAAATTACACTCAAATAATTGATGATTCACACTGTGATGAGAATTATCAGAAATGGTTAGAATAAATAAGAAAAAATAACGAAACGGCATTGATTAAAAACTGGACTATGAAAATATATATATATATATATATTGCTATATCTTTTTTGAAATTTTAACTTTTAAATTGCAGCCCCGCGTTGAGTGTGCCAAATAATTTGCTGTTTTATTTTATTTAAATTTTTATATGTGGCAGCTACGCCACCTATTCTTTATTATTTTCTGTATGTACCTTCGTATTTTGTTTTGCCCGACTAGATTTTGAGGCTCTTTTAAAAAAATCAAACACTTAGGGTAACCCCTCTTACCGACTTTTTGTTTTGATGCTCTCCGCAGCCCCAGCTTGTACTGCCGCAATCATATAAAGATTAAATCAAACTCTCTTTGGTTTTCGTTGTTTACGCAACGATTCTGCCTATTTCAAAATGCAATTTTTAATAATTTTACCTAAGGAGTCTTATTTTATGCTTTAATTAA
>JAHWXV010455953.1:0-18729 GCA_024586415.1 Phrixothrix hirtus
TTAATTCAATTCCTACATATTTCGATTTTATCAGAAAATCATCGTCAGAGAAAGAACTAATTTTACAAATATAAAATGTCAAAATTCAAAATTAAAAACAATTAAATAATTAATTATATAATAACTTATTATACAACCAATTTTTAAGATGGACGAATTTTATATCTTATTGAATATACTTACAAAATTCTTTTACATATCAATTTCTCAGAACATTTTGTGTTACAACAAAAGTATACATATAATGTATATAATGTATAAATGAAAAATATCGATATATTTGTTTTAAATAGCATTTTAGTCTGTTTTTCCATAAAGGATGAAATCTACTGTTTATATATACGTGATTTCACGAATATAAAACGCTAGAGAATTAAAGAACTAATAACGTTTAAATAGCACGGTTAAAAATTCTTATGCATTCCACCACGGTTGATCAATTTTATATACGTCATTATGATTCAAGTTATTCTAAAAATATATAACGAACAATTACTCATCTTTCATTTATATTTAGATATACATAGTATATACAGTATAGTATCAGACAACTAAGAATCATACCGAAGTACCTAAATATTACACGCAAAATAAAACAAAGTATATAAAACATCAGAAATATTTTATTTAAATTTAAATTTCCGTATATGCAGGGCGACACTTTGAAAAGTTTCTATTTATTAAGGGACATCTAAAATGCTAAAAACCGTTTCGGTATCATGCAGAGGGAAGCAAAGTAACCGCACAAATATGACGCCATTCCCAATCTTCAGCCAACGCAAGTTTGAAATCTTTAACGGCAATCCCTCACTTGCGGCATACTATTGGAAAGCTCTCTAAAAATGCTTTTCATTGAAACCATAGAAAGACAAATTTAGATAAAACATTCATAACTTATTTAACCCATCGGTGTAATCTCGTATTTCTTTCCTATTACGTCATAGCTTATGTAACGGTTTGTTTATTGCACGATTGTTTGAACCTGAAGGAAAGGTCAGGCTCAATGGTGGACTATATAAGGGTGTCAGGTAAGCCGATGTTGGCTGTATGCATAACGGTACCCGTCCTGGCCAACAAAGCTTTTTCATTACCTGCATGTCCCTGGTAACCAGGAATTCGGCAAATAGTTACCTTGCTGTTCCTACATGCTAAAGCGAGTCTGCCAGCATTCCCATACCGGTCTGGATGATATGGTGGAGTTCCACAGGGCCTCTGCTGTACCTTGGCTGTCGGTAAAAGTAGTGAGGTGTAGGTTGTGATAGTCCCTACAAGCGTCTAGTAATCGATATGGGTTTCAATGCTATAATACACACCATAAACCAAATGGTTAATTAACATGTAGATTCTGACTCAAAATTTTAGTTGCTAATATTTCCATATTTATACAATTTAAAAACATAATTTATAAACGTGTTTTGTGATACATACTAAAATGTATCTAATGCTAACGTATAGCGCATTATTTCCCGGACACCTTCTATACATTCACAGCGATTATCACTTCACGCATTTAAATTGTTAATCATTAACTGATTCTAGATAAAATTAATGTGAATGCAAGTTTCTTTTACTAACATATCTCTCAAAAATGAATTATTAAGTTAATTTCAATCAAATCAATAAATTTTTTAAAATTTAATAAATCATTCCACGTAAATTTATTTGCTTTAAAACATATTAGTTCATGTACTCTTTCAATCTAATTTCAGTATTTAAATATGAACTGACAGCTATAAAAATATGTAAATTCAAATTTCCATGATTTGATTTTCTGCTTTATTAGATTTGTTACATCTCCGTAATACTACAACCCTTAGTCTATAACTCTTAGAGAAACCAAATTTTATAAAATCAATTTGCATAATCAAGTTTAAGTTGTCACACATTTTTCTTCATGAGCGCACCGAAAGTTAAATATGAAATTCAAATTTGATTATATTTATAATTTTATTAAGTGCAAATAAGGTTAAATAATGTTTCCTAAGTTTCTCATTTATTATTGAAGTCCGCTGATTATAATATAATAGCTAAATATACAAAGTGCTTGGCTTGATTTGCCTTATACCGTATACCATGTTTACGAGGGTTGCACAATATTTATTGTCCCTACCATATAACTATTTTCCAACACATATAATTTCCGCGAACTTGAAGACATTACTTCAATCGATGTTTCTTGGTTGTCAAAACAATTTGCGGTGTCTTCACTTTCAAATGTTCTTCTCCGATAATTTTGGAACTAATAGAAATCAGTTGGGGCTAGGTCAAGTGGGTAGGGTGGATCTCCACAATTTCAAAACCACCATCGCGAATTGTGTTGATAAAAATATGACTGTTATGAACCATCCCATTATTCTGATAAAGAAAATTCCTCATGGTAACTTTCATTTCGTTTCTCTTTTTAAATTTACGAAGTTATGTAGATCATGCGGGATCGTGCGGTCGAAGTTTAAATGAAAATTTATTTTTATGAAGTTTGCTTGATTTTAGTATTGGGATTAATTGAAATTAATAAAAGATACTATCAAATTATTTGTTACATGTCTGTTGACCAGATTGCAAAGGTGGTGAAATAATAGTCAAAAAATAGGCCACGAACAAAGCTTAAATAAAGTTGTCCGACCGGCTTGTTGTTGTCTGTCGAGGATTGTAGGTTAGACGTGGTGGTTGGCGTCATTACAATCAGTGATGAATCGACCAAAAGAAAATGAAAAGTACTTTCAGAACATAACGTCGTCTCCGTTAGCTACGACGATGATACGATGTTCTGTTTATCTTATCGTGACTGCCGAACAAACATCGAGAGGCGTGCAGAACTAATTGTAGGCGTGCTTACAAATGTTAAAAAAATACAAGTAGTTTATAATTAAGGTTTTCAGTGATTGAACACTCATTATATGTCGGAAACCCAGTATACAAGAAGGTTCTTACAATTGCTGGGCCGTCAAGCTGTATACTCGAAATGACGTTCGGACGGAGCGATCACGAACTAAACAAAATTTTTAGATAATAGTAAACAAACGGCTTATTCTGGTAATCGAATATCGAGCATATGTACGAAATAAAAGATAAATCATAATTATCACAGTTACTTAATTTCGAAGAGTCCCTTTTGGGGTAGTTCAACATACAAATATTAATTATTATGCTTTTCCTAGATCAGAGGTAACATAAGTAATTCAACCTCCCAGTGGAGTAACAAGGATTTTGTAAATTAAAATTACTAAAAGGCGGAACCCAAATAATTTAATACAAACATTTTATTAGAAGTTAAATAAAAATAAGAACTTGACAAATTAATTAAATGCTGTAGAAATTTCAAATATTTTCAGTTCTTTGTAAAATGAAAGTGTAACATTAATTTCAAATTAGAAACAAATCAACCAATTCTTTTTATTTCGCGTATTTATAAATAACAGTAGAAAATAAGTCCAAAAACTAATCAAAGAGTAATAACATTAAGAAACTATAAATCGGTTATGAATTCATAATTCTCAAATTGAGACTACGGTGTTTATTTTAATAAGGTTTAATTTAAAGTAAATGTTGAGAACCATATTTTGAGTATTTACTTCATTAATTTACTCATACTAAAATAAATACCATCAACACAAATAATTGAAATTTTATCTCATATATTTTAACTTTGTAACGCAACGCAACCATCTAATTAAATCTGACTAATTTCACCACACTTTGAAAGTAACTCAAAGTTGTAGTGCTATTTTTTACTAAAATAACAGTCACAGAGCTTTTTACTCTTAACAAATTTGTTTATGACAATAATAATAATAATAATAATAATAATAATAATAATAATAATAATAGAGATATTAACA
The DNA here is from genome assembly GCA_024586415.1 of Phrixothrix hirtus. Taxonomy (NCBI): domain Eukaryota; kingdom Metazoa; phylum Arthropoda; class Insecta; order Coleoptera; family Phengodidae; genus Phrixothrix; species Phrixothrix hirtus. The sequence goes on from JAHWXV010455953.1 coordinate 3,840, forward strand.
ATATTTACCTGCACGATATGTGCTGTACTTATATTTAAATACCTGTAATTAATACGTACAGAGAAGTAAGCCAATAAATAATAATAATAATAATAATACCAATGTCCTTATTTTTTTTTATTACATTACAAAACATTTATATGCGTATAAGGTAATATATTACATAATATAATATAGACAGTTTGAGAAAAAAAAACTAAAATTAAAATTAAAATTAAAATTAGAATGAGAGTACCTTTTACATTTTACATTGTAACAATATAATCAAATAGGTGTACATTATTTATTCTGTTTAGCCAACATATCTTCATAAAGTTATCCACGCAAAGTACTTAATTTCATAATTTTATAAGCTGCATTCAGAGAATTCCACATGACAGCAATACAATAAGTGAAATAACGCTTAAAGAGACTTCTTCGATGTTGAGGTATGGGCAATTGACCTTTAAAACGCAGGTTTAAATTATGAACATCACTTAATAACTGACTTGCGCATTATACTAGTGTCTCCAGGCCATTTTTATTTCGATGGGTTAAATATTGTTTCCTCTATTATGCACTTCTATTGTTCTATTGTTCAAGTAATTCTCTTGCTTCTTTCAAGTCCTACCTACGATTTAAATTAATTGCGGTAGTCCAGTAACGCCATGTATAAAGTATCGAGCTGTAAATAAATTTTATTATTGAAATTATGTAATAAAAATGTATGACAATAAACTAATTAAATTATGTACATTGAATGTTTGAAATTATATAGTACCTTTACGTACACACCTATCTGCATATATATGTAGTTTTCAAATAACCCATTTATGTATTAAAACATCATCAGAGGGTATTTCGTGATAGTATTTAGTAATCGTACTAATGTTGTTATTTATAAATTAATTCATCGATACTTTTTCCAGTTATTAGAGTGATGTATGTTGTACATCTACATAATTAAATAGGCTATGAAACAAGTACTTATTTTTTTTAGTTTGAATAATTCTGCTTCGGTTGTAGTAGGTAGTTACTTTTATGTATTTTTAAGCTACTGCATTTCATAGGAGATAAATTTAAGGTAATCGGATATCATACTATTTCAAACTTTTTGTTTTCGAAACATATATTTGGCAATTAAATATATTCCCAAAAAATCGTTTTGAGTTGTCACGAATTTAAATATAACATACAGGCGCTTATTACTTAATTTATGCATAAAGAACATAGTTTTGACCATAGGCATTTAAAAATTGACGTAATTCAATTCTTGATATATCCATCGAAATAAGTAAGGTGGCTCAATTATTCACATGACCAATAATCACGGTTTTATAATAATGATATTTTAAACGTTAGAAAAACAGTATCAAAATTAATTTAATTCACTAATACTTTGTAGAGATATTTGATAAATACGATTTAGAGATTTCTTTATTTTGTATCATAAATAATATACAATATGTACACTATTCCAATTTTCCGATTTTTATACATGTTTTTCTTAGTAAATGAAAACGTAATATCTACCTGAAACGTTTACTCATAGCTTAATGTGTTTTTAAAGTGATTAAAGACGCTTTTAATGTATGTATATATATATATAATTTTTATAACAAGTATTTAATATATAAAGTTATTCAAAAATAAGTTCCCAGTTTGAAATGGCTGTAGTTTTTGTACATATGAACAGTTTGGTTCAATATTACGCCTGAAATTCATCGAATAATGAGTCGGAGAGTCATTCAAAACAAAAGAAGGGGCATGCTGATTTCTGGAGTTCTTCTGATTTATGACAACGACCGATCTTTAGTACTGCTGTAACCCAACAGCTTCTTCAGCAACTACGATGGAGCGTATAGCTCCCATTTAGCGTCGAGCGAATTTTTGCCTCTTCCCTGAATTGAAAAAGTGATTAGGAGGACTGAAGTTTGAGGATAATGACGATTTTTAAAACAACGTTAGGACCCATGTCAACTCGTAAACAAATTCCTCAGTCCTTACGATGATTATGTCGAATAGTAACCATCTTTGTACCTAACTTTTGGTAAGCAATTCATTTGGTTATTTACACTTGTGTTTGTTTTATGAACCATCGGAGGTTGAAAAACCGCCCTCGTACAGTCAAAGGGGAAAAAGTTCTAGACCATTATGAATAGACTAAATTTCAAAGATATTTCAGATCATAAAAATGTCCTAGCAATATACAAACTAGCATACGATATACACCGCAGTATAAATCGACTCTGCCTGGGTTAACGGAGGTTCACGTTAACAATTGCCCATTAGTATATTTGTACCAGCCTGTATCATACTAAATAGGCGCTAGTTGTTCTATACGTACGTTTTAAATATGGATACTTACAGGAAAATCGTCGCTGAAATACGATGTAAACACTATAGAAATTTCGCGATAATTACAGCTAATCGGAAACGTAGTTTTTACGTACTTGTAAATCTTCCTGATTGCGTGCAGCTTATATTTCTCGCTAGTTTTTATTTATATTCAATTAAACACCATACTAAACTTCATTAACCAAAAAATTCAATATAAATATATATATAATTTCAATATTGGAATTTTTAGACACCATTTATAGAGGTACCAAATATAACAAAATTATATAGTTAAACTATTCTAAAACATGTAATCTTAAATCACTGATCAATTTGATAATATAAAAATGTAATATGTCGTAATTGGTTTAAAATTGTTAGCGCTACTGCCAAAATCACATGATGAGAAAAGGAATCCTTCTCTTGAAATTGCTTGCCGTTAAAGCCAAATGTTAATATAAATGAACAATAAAACGATCATTAATCGAAAAATAGAAGCCAATCTGTTTAGGTAAATCTATACTTGATTTTTAATATAAATTATTCACTCACGCACGAACCCTATTACAAGGTAAATTAATGCAATTTACGCAATAAGTAACGTACGGAGATTACTTTTTTATCTTACGCAACTTCAGATACTAATACAAAACTTAATTTAAATAAACGGGAACGTTTTATACTATGATTGATATTATTAAGTTATTGTAATATAGGCTGGTAAACAGTAAAATATTGCTGCAAAATATCTAATTAATTATTCGGAAAACCAAATTTTTTATTTTAATTTAAATGGAACCACGGAATTCATTTCACAAGCAGGGCAAGATACTTCTTGTATATACATTCATATCATTTATCACGTGAAAATCAGAGACAGCGAAGAACATGCGCGAAGTCAGTTCCATCCAAAATGTTAAATCTGCAACGAAGGCCATTTGGGAAATTAATTTTTAATTTAAATGTATCAGCACATAAATATAATCAAATGGGTTTCTCGTGTTGATTAAGTAATACGGCAGATTTAATTGAAATTCCTTTCAGCTAAATTGGCATTCATTGAGGTAAATATTAATAAAATAGTTTCAATTAAATTTGACTGAATCATTAAAACTTACTCAAAACAGTAATTCGAAAGCAATTGAAAATTGTTGCATCTTAACGTCATATACAAAAAAATTTAAATCGGAAGGTCTATTCCTTCACATAAAAATAATTTTATTTTGCCCTAAACTAACATCAACCGAAGAACTATGAAATCTTAATCTGTCGCGGGCCTGAAAGCAAAAATATAAGGAAATGGTCCGCATATGTAGCAGTATAAATAAATTTTAACATTTTAAACAATTAAATAGTTCGTTTAATAAACACAATAGCAAAGTTTTAACAAACATGATTAACAGTTGCCATACAGTTTTCAATAATGCAAATCTATTTAAATTATATTATAGTATTATAATAATATTAGTTGGCCGTTTATAGCTTTTTTTGTAAAAAAACCTATTCTTGTCTATGACTGTGAAATGAATTCAAAACTGCTTGCACATACAGCTTTAATCCGTTTTAAAAATATTTGAGAAATGAACCTAACTTGACAGCAGGATGTATCTGGCCTTGATGCAAATAAAAGCATGCCGAGAAACCAATGTCGAATAAAGAAATTAAGAATTGCCACTTATATTTTCAAACGAAATGGCTGGACTATCAGCTTTATGGGAATTTTCTTAAACTGAGGCAACTCTGGCTGGGGACTCCAAACAGCATTGGAATTTAATTTCCTCCGAAAGATATAGATTAATTCCCCAATGGCACTAGTATCTTACAGTCGTTTGAATAGAATATTTTTTTGTACGTAAAAATAGAACCCATCTCTAAAAGTGGCTAGAACAAATATTACCATTTAATTTAAAGTGAATAGTATCGTTACATAGACTTAAGTGTACCATAGGTTCATCTTTTAATGACTAAAAATATCCAAAGCTGTTGGCAGCCTTCAATTAAGCTCGCACGATTGTAGAACTTTTTTCGAAATGCACTGCGTTTACCAGATTCAAACTTTTTTTGATTATACAGAGTTAGGAAGACGTCCAGAATCCCTGATATATTTCAAAAGGAGTAGAATTTAAAGTGATGTAATTAATAGTGACCTTAAATTTAGGAGTCATTTCAAGATCAATGGAATGTTAAAATAGAAACCCCTGTTGTTGGCTCAAGAAATGAAAACAATGGTAAATTCTACGTTCAGATGTGTGGTCACTTTATGAGATCAAATTGACTCATAGAGGTTAGTTGAAGCTCAAATATGTTGGATTTGAAAGTTGTAAGGTTGAAATCGGGCTCTTGCAGTTGATCTTGACTTTGACGCTGAGATTAAAGTTTGGAGCTATATCAAGGTAAACTTAATTTTTTTAAATATAAATCATCATTTTGTCAACCAAAGATCATGACTTGTGGTTCAGATGATTACGAAAAAATATGTAATCAGAGAAATCACTGGCTGGACAATTTATTGAACCTGCCATGACTAGCTAAACCATTCAACAATGTTACTTGACAGGCCCGATTATCGGTTGATACTTGCCTTGACTGAATATATCCTTTATCAATCTTATCTTGACTGACTCAATTCTTCGTCGTTGTTACCCCGACAAAAGTGAATTTAACATTTCATAATTGTTTTGATCTAGCTAAGATACTAAGATAAGAAATCGGCTTCTATGATGTTTAAATTATTTGAAGGCTTCATTTGCCATTCTATCATGATTAGTTTTGTTAGCCACAATATTTCTTTTACTATCTCCGTTAATTACTTTATGCTAATATGTAACGGTTCGGTAGGATTTCCCTGTTCACAGGTCAATTAAATAATTTATATTTATGCTCGGGTGTAGTTCATAGTGACGGCCGGGTTCGTGGCAGTAGGGTAAGAAGGGTGTCTTGGAAACCCCAGATTCGTCCCCTCGAAACCCTTGTCGATCTCTTTAGGGAAGGATGCTTACGAATTAAAGGATGTACTTCCGACTTCCAATGTTAATCTAACTTTTCCGATTTTAAATTACTTATATATGATTGTTTAGGTCAATTATTCAAATTATCAAATAAAACCTCCATAACGTAATTTTTTATGCAAAAGAAAAAGTAAAACAAAAAGTCATTCGTACATAAGTTTTAAATAATTAAAAACACATGTAGTACAGATGAATTGATTGAGCAAAAGTAGTTCTTCGAATAGGCTACTGGGTGATTGCAATATTTAAAGACGCAAAGCGTCGCCTTGACAGCGACTAGGCGTGTCCCACCGTCTGTAGATATTAATGCTTTCCTCTAGGTTTTTGATTCTGCCGAGTCGTTAAAGCAGCCGCGTCATTTGCTGGTGTCGTTGAGTACATGAAACGGTGGCGTAAGAATGAGATGGGAATTTCGGCGGTGAAGTCTCGCTCTACCCGGGACTGAAGCCACTCAGCGGACGGAGGTGTCTGACGACGAGCGTCGCTCACAGTTCGCTACCCAGCAACAGAGTTATAATCGACGACGTCATATACTTTACAAACAGAGGGATCTGCGTTTCCGCTACTTAGATAACACAAAATGAAGACTTTCTGTTAATCCTTACAGTCAAAACTGTACCGCTGCTCAGCAACACGTCCTACCTCGGCCAAAGGCGATCAGAATTTCAGAACGGACGGTGCGACGCCTTTAATTCTCAGCTACCCAGAAACAAGAGATTCGCAGGGGTTGCAGAGCTTTAATATTCGGATCTAACTCGCAACTGAGCTACTAAGTTCGCTTCGAATCAAATTCTAGGTTAAAGGAAACTTCCCGGCAGGATAACTGAACCGGATCACCTCGAATCTCAGTCCGACGCTATGACGGCGGTTGGAGTTTTAATGGCTCTACGGAAAGCGGATTAGGCGCTTTGTAAATATCAATGCGTTTATCGTAATACAAAAGAAGCTTAACCTTTCGGAGAAGCTATTGATTCGACGCATTCTGTGCAAGTCCTACAAGAGAACTGCCTTTACATCGGAAAGGTAGGCCCTTTTATAATAAACTGACCATAGCTCCTCGCTAATCTACGAATAGCATTGGTGACGGTTTTCTAACATTTATTGATAAGACTGCAGCATGACGTGCTCGCCTATGATTTTCATATTGTGCAATATTGCGTTATTGCAATTACTAACTTTATATGAACTAAATTGTCTTAGTTTGTTCGTTTCATAGTTTTACAGGTCTTAAAAACACTCTAAATTTAATTCAAGCGTTTATAACCATTTTAAATATTGCATCCTATGGTGCAACATTTATTTTTAATTAACATCCCTAATTACTATGCTATACAATTATTTTATATGAAAATAAATCACAACTAAATAAGAAGTATATCACACTCGTCTGGTATTAAAGCACTCTTAAAGTTGTCCTGTCTTTACAAATGTAATATACTTAAACTTCCGGATTTTCGTATTTGAAATGTCATATACTTAAACTTCCGGATTTTCGTATTTGATAACGAAAATATGCGTGGATTGTAGCAATTCTATCTTTGCGTATCACTTTAGCACTAAGTTTTCACGGAAAACGTCACAAATACGTCTCTATGCAATAATGCTTTTCAAATTTGCTATTAGTATAAAAAAGAATACTTCAACTCACAATTACTCGCAGTTGTTAATTTGACCCACAATTACGATGATGTTTGTCCATTACTCTTATTAAATAATTGTGTTTTTTAGATATATCTTATTGCTTCTTTGTATAACTCTGGTTTTCAGGTTTACTTTAAGACATGGCAAAACAATCTTATGAGGGGAGGTCAATAAATTCGCGGAATGGGGCCAAGGAGGGTGAAAAAGTACATTGTGTTAGTTTTGCTTTTCAGTATACTCTTCCTTGATACTAATACATTTTTCAGATCATTAGATCAACTTATTTATACCGTTATAAAAAAATGTTTTATCTTTTCCATCAAAATAAACCGAAATTACAAGTGTGGCCTCATCGTCGCTCGTAAATTTCTTCCGTTAGAGAACAAATAATGGTCTGAGGGTGCCAAGTTTGTGCTGTAGGGTGTGTCGTTCAACATTTAAAAGCCACAATCGTGAATTGCAGTCATCGAAACGTGACTCCGATGCACTGGCACACCTTTTGTCAATTTTCCAGTCGTTTCGCCTTTACAGCATCTCTTAGCTGCTTCAGCAAATCGGCATAGTAGGCTCCCATTATTGAAACATCTTTATCTTTGTAATTAATGAGCAGAGTACCCTCCATATCCCAAAAAACACTTGCCATTATTTTTCTTGCCGATTGTGACACTTTGAAACCTTTTGGGAGTTGTGTACCTTTTTTATGCCGCTGCATAGATTTCTGCTTAGATTCAGGCTTAAAATGATGAACCCAAGTTTCATCTTCCGTAATAATTAGGCTTAAAATTTCATCTTTGTCGCCTCGGCAGTGGTTTAAAAACTCGCATGCACACTCAACACGATGTTGTTTCTGCAGTAATGTGGTTATTCTATGTAGCCATTGTAGGAAATCCTCCAACCATTTCTGCAAGTTATTTCTTCCTTAAACAAGCATCTTCAGGTACAAGTTTTCGACTTTTTCCACAATGTCTGCGGAGATGGCTTCAATCGGCCGACCTGGTCGGAGGTCGTCTTCAATCGATTCTCTGCCTTGTTTAAAAAGGTTATGCCACTTATAAGTCATGGTTTTACGAAAACATGAGTTCCCATAAACCTACGACATCCTATTCAAAACAGTTTGAGGTGGTTTTCATTACTTTATTAAAAATTTTATAACCGCGCGAAGTGCGATTGTTTCCATTGTCGATATTTGCATCCGCGTATGGTTGCTTGATCAATAATAACTCTGAGGTTAATAACGCAATCACAATAAAACTTCTCAGGCACACTAATAAGACGTCGCTGCATAGATACTGCAGGCGGCAGTAATCCCCTCTCCCGTTAACCCCTCTATTCCGAAAATTTATTGACCTCCCCTCGTATATCAAATTTCATATTGTAACGATTTTTGGTAACGAAATGATAGTTTCTATGTAAAGTTGCCATTGTTATGAATCTAACATTTGACTCGAGTTTTGAGGTCAAGATCAACTTTAAATGTACCATTTTTCTTTAAAATCTAAAGCACGGTTTAATCTTTAAATAAACTGTGTGGATCAATCTGATCCCGTATAATGACCACCCGTCTTAACGTAGAATTTATCGTTCCTTTTATTTGTGGAGTCAAAAATCGGAGTTCCTATTTGAAAATTCCAAATCGACCTTGAAATGATCCCTAAATTTTTCAATGAAATTTAAGAATAATTAATTAAAGACCCTTGTATCTGAAGTTGAGTATCATGTTCTTAATGATGTATAGATATGTGTATTAAATGGGAAGATTACAATATAATATATGTAATATCGATTGTGTTACTTCAGCTAAGCTAGCACCAAAGATTTTCGCCTAATATACCCTTCATTTTGTCAAATGTATAAACTGCGAGTAGGTGCTTCCCCTAATTTCGAATAAGAAAATTCCGTAGTATTTAATTAATTGCAATTTTAGTTCAAGCATCAAACTTATTTGTTAGTTTTTTTAAAACAAGTTTAACTTGCAAAGTATTACATTAAAAATGGAAAAATTATTATTAACGTTTCTTTTATTTATATAACAACAAATAAATTAAGCAATAAATAATTAGGTTTATTCATAATAAATGATAGATTTTGACCCAGAAATATATATTTAAAATAAGGTGAAAATAAATAATGTAAATATATATTATATAAATAAAACTTTAGCAACAGTTGCTTAATTTCCAATACATGCCCTTTACCGTTAACCCATAAATAAAGTTAAATTTATTTAATACTATGACGTAGATATCTAATAATTTAAAGACATTTCACAAATCTTCAAATAGAGAAATTAGTAAAAAAAAGTTTAAAATTAAATTTGCAAAATAGTAGACTTTATTTGTATTAAATAACATAGGACTCATGTCAGAAGCTACTGGTTATGAGAAAAACACCACGGAAAAAAAACTTCTTACATACATACATACAGATCATTTAAATTCACAGAGTCATATCCAAAATGCAAAAGAATAAAAACACAAATTTATGAGCTACTCAGAAAAACTATAAGTGACCACTTGGAGAGTTTTAAAGAAAGACGGGAGGTGAGTAAATTTTGATAACCAACAAAATCAAATGTAAAGAATCTTAGGGCAATGAAGGGTAAAATGAAAATTAATTGAATGCGCCCAAATTAATAAAGAAACATAGATATCTTGCGCGCATATTTGTTCTAAAAGGAACCTGAAAACTTTTACTTACATATCAAATGTTAATGTAGTGCAAAAGTTTTTTCGTTTTTTACACATTAAATTTTGAAATCGATAAAATACCAATACCAATATTTCACATGAGATCCATAAATTATATTATATTATGTTTGAAATATTTTCATATACATCGTTGAAAATAAAAAATGTCCAACCAAATATATAAATTTTGATAACATTGCCCCATTATTAGAAATTGGGATGCAGTGCTGCTGATGCTGCTCGTATAATGACATCGCACAAAGCTGATACAAAACTTTATGATAAAAACAAACTGAATTTTAAGAACAATCCCATTCAGGATGGTCCTCAACTGTACGCCACTAGAGTGTGGAGATTGTCGCAAGAACTTGAGCCTTCGCCGTAGATTGTAGATCGCTACCTTCGCAAGTTAGTTAAGGTAAATAGGCGATGTAGAGGAGTACTCCACGTATTGACCAGGTATAGCAACCTCAGGATAACCGTTTGTTCCGAAAAATTGTAACGTGATAAAAAAAATGAATCTATCTTCACAGTCTTAACAGATAGTCAGAAGTTAAACGAGGGCTGCGAAACTGTGGTAGAGCGTAAAAGTTCCTAAACGAGTCCGTATCTAAAGGTAAGGAAATAAATGCTGAACTATATTAAGAGCAAAATATAAGCAAATTTATAAGACATAAATTAACAGAAATTGTGTACTATTCCAGTAGGGCAACTCTTGGCCGGATACTGCTAAAATAACACCCCTAAACCACCAGAAGAATTTAATGAGCTGGGGTTGCTACAATAGCCTGAATACAACACGAGCATGTTGCTATCAGATTATTACCTGTTTATGTTAATAGCATGCATGTCGCGGAAGTAGAATTAGCGTATCACGAGTTCTTCATCTCTAAGTCACAGGAATCTATCAAATGGAAATGCGAAACCTCGCTAGTGTCTATCGTGTTTGCTTGTATATCTAAACGAGTTGGGTTAAAACTTGTTCAGGTCGGGAAATTTTCCAGCGGAAAAAGCTTAAAAACATACCTTCTTCTCCAATAAAAAAGAAAGTCGTAAGTCTAATATCCGTAATATTTGGCACATTACAAAGCTCTACTGAGGCCACCGTCAGATTCAACCAAATTCTAGTAGGCGTGGATAAACGACTATAGCAGTTGAAGCCATCAGGAAAAACTGAATTCCTGTATCCTGTAGCATCGGCCAAAAGAATTTATTAAGTGATTAGAAGATTAACAAATAATCAAAGATATTACTTACGTCCTGTAAATAAAATAGGTTGTAAAATGGAAACAAAAGGACTTACAATGTGTATTAGGCGGACGATCCAACGTTAATAATGGATAGCGAGAACAATTAATTCCATACCACAACTTTTTGCTATACAAGGGTTAATCTCTTTTTTCCACTACTCACCAATATCTAAATACAACTAAAATCTGGTTATTATATGTAAAATTGTACGTCTGTTTCGGATTAAACAAAATGACTACGAATAAAATCCATCAGAATTTGTCAAATGCATTGGGCGAATACGCAGTTTCATGCGATATAATGGCGGAATGGTGTCGAAGTTCACAACTCAAGGAATTAGTAAAAAATCGAAGATTTAGTAATGTAAGACCAACGAATGACCATCATCCAAACTATAGAAAATACAGTATATAATAGTATTATCAACGAACTTAATCTGAAAAAATTAACAATAAGTTGAGTACCACGAATGCTAACAAACTCGTATAGGCAATCACGATTTGTCATTTGCAGACAACTTTTAGCACGATATAGACAAAATAAATGTAACTTTTTTGAGAGATTTGAAACAACGGATGAATCCTTATTCCGTTACTGAAGTCCAGAAGCAAATTGCGAAGTAAGAAATAAAGACACCGAGGCTAACCACCATCCAAAGGTTCAGGACAGTTTTCTAGAATAATCAAGATGCCATTTTAATTAACTCTGTATAAAAATATAACTTGAAAATATGTGCAAAAATAATTTATGAATTAAATTTACTATAAAATTTCGAAGTGCCCCCTAAAAAAGAATATATTGAATTAAAGTCAAAATAAAATCCAAAACCTAGAAAAGCACCACCCAATTTAGAATATCAAAATAATTAGAAAGTTAAAGATAGACTAATTAACTTAGAAGTACTTTCGTCCAACAAGAATTAATTACTCAGATGCCTTTAGTCTCAAAACGGGATGAAGATCTCAAATTTTCGAAGAATGAGGTCATATATCCAACGCTTGAAAGATTCCCTATTTATCGGTGTGTGATTTTTTTCTTGTGCGGATGTCTTAAAAGTTTGCTATATCAAGTTCATTCACAAAATATTAAAACGATTAAAGCAAATACCATCATGCAGTCAACAATATTTCCAAGAATATTTTGTGCAGATACATGTTAGATGTACATACGCCAGAGGTGCGAAGAGTGTGTACGCAGAAATAGAGATCTTTTGAGTGATAACCTTTAAGATTGCATGCTTGTAATTTTCTAAGTAAATATTCCCAAATCATTAAAGTTCTATTTATTATCGTCAGTTTCCCCACTGGGCCCTGCACGTCTATCATTTAAAAAATTGTTTACTGAGGAGAAGACTCTATTTTCAAAGGATAGGTGGATCGAAGAAAAGTAGTAGGGCGTCGAAAAAAATGACAATAACTTTGTTTGAAGCTAAAGCTTAATAGACAAAGGCTGTCTATTAATGTGATGAAAGAAGAAAGAAAGAGAGATAATCGTATTCGATATAACTTAATTTTTAACTCTTTTAACACAAGGAATACACTAAAAATGTGAAGATTCAAAATTTAGCTTTGTAAATAATTAACAAAAATAATTTTCTGAAACAAGAAAATACAGGGTGTCCTCATGATGACCGTTTATTAGAGGTATATGGAAGACGAAAATAGATATCAATTTGAACTTATAACGATAGCCGCAACGGCATAGAAGCTATTAAGTGAAGATATTTTTAGAACAACAGCACATCGGGTTATACCGGAAGTTGACTAGAACTTTGTTAATTTTAAATTAATTATTTTTTCTGATTCAGCATTGAATTTTGAATATTTCCTGTAAGATATTATTTATTCACTTTTCTTACTGTTTTTAAGATAATTCAATTATTTACAATTTTTATCTGTTTTTATCATTAGATTTTTCTAATTTATAAATGTATTGAATCAATCACAATCTTCGTTATTACTAGAGATCTTCAGCTCTTCGAAAATTTAACTATCATTGCATAAAGAGCGTACGAAATGTATTTTAATTCCAAAAAATCCAAATGTCAAAAAGGCCATTCTTTCAAATAGCAACCAATCCAAAAATATAAAATAATTATCTTTCGATCATATTAGGTGTTTCTATACTTAAAATGACCAGTTTCTAACTTATTTACCATTTATATTCTTTTACAACAAACTATGAAATTTTTAATCTAGTCGAAACCTTTTGTAAGTAGCTAATATTTTTAATTTAAGATGCCGAATAATAATTACTCCAATGCTGGTATTAAGAACTTGTTCTACGAAATGTAGCCTAAATAGTAGTAATAGGATGTCATAAAAGGCACTATAATAAAGTATTAAGAAATATGTTCAAAACGTTGTCCACACACTTGCAACCACTTTAGTATTCTTGCATGAGCACAGTTTACTTTGGCTCTTCTAATTTACCCCGGATTTGATCTAGCAAAATTTGTACGAAGTCGATTCACCAATTTTCCGCTTGTATTAACCTGATAAACCTGACTTTTTATATGACACCACAGATAAAAATCAAGAGTTGTGAGGTCCGGCTATCTTGCTGACCAATTCTTTGGACCTAAGCAACGTATCCGTTTGCCTTTAAACATTTATGTCGGTTCGCGGTTTAAATTACCGTTGCAGAGAGCGAGATCACCATCTACCACCGTTTGTAAAATTTCTAAATATCTTGCACTGTTTAAATTTTTATCATATGAAGCAAAACACGTTAGAGCTAAACTTGTTCTAAGCATTTCTTTCTTTGGTTAAATGGGAATCTTTGTTGGACTATAAATGTAAATTGTGTCGATTTAAAACGGCTTGTGTCGAAAACTTTGATTCGTTAGTCCAAATAATTTTTATAAATAATACGAAGAATCCAGTTGTATTTCGGTCAAAACCATTTAACAAAATTCCAGTCTTTGGGCTGCACCTTGAATAATTCAAATCATGAAAACGATTATTCCGCAGGATTCTTTATACGGAAGAACAATTAATTTCTGTTCAGCTGAACGAATGGAAGCACAAGGATGCGCGTAAAAATATGCTAAAAGCATAGTTACATTGTCGTCGCCTTCAGTGGCTGGCTCGAAAATGTTTCTACTTATACGTTTCTGACCAATTTTTTGAAATTCGATTGTAATATCCTAAATCTTCCTACGTACGTTTCATTGAATGTTCTGCTAAAATTTTTCTGGGATTCTCCGTAAATCTGAAAAATTCATAACGTTAGCATTAGAATAATTATTATTCGACATCGTAAATTAAAACTGTTAGCTACTTTAAAAAAGGTTTTGTTCAATGTGTCAAGACTGTTGACACAAATAATTTGTTTTAGAACCTGTCACCTACGACAAGATTAAAAATTTTATATCTTCTTGTAAAAGAACTAGTCATTTTAGGTATGCGAATATCTAATACAGATGAAAAGAGAATTATTTTCTGATTTTACTGATGTCAGTGCTATTTAAAAAAAATGACATTTTGACATTGGAGTTTTTAGAATTTAAAATGCATTTTGTAGATAGATATTGATAACTAACTTTTAGAAAAGCTGAAGACCTCTAATAATAATTTAAGAATTGTGATGATAGATTCAGTTCATTTACAGACAAGAACAATCTAATTATCAAAACGTCACTAAAATCGCATTATTTTTGCAAAAATATTGAGTTATATTAAAAATGGTAAGAAAAATGTATAAAGAATATCTTACATGATATCTCAAAATTAAATGTCGAGTGAGAGAAAGGAATAAAACTCTGGTGTGAAACAACACACTACTTTCTCTTACGCACATAGATATGCCAATAGTGTCCACAAATGATTAGATTATTGTCTACGTATGTTTTGGAAACAATAATTGTAACGGTCATCCATCCCAGTTACTGGACAGGCGAAAGGCTGCTTAACTCCGGAAATTTTCTCTGATAAATTGCTTCAACGCATTTTTTCAGAAAAACTGTTAAGTTCACGTAAAGGG
>JAHWXV010455963.1:0-12130 GCA_024586415.1 Phrixothrix hirtus
CGGTTTTAAGGTGGTGATCGAAACAATTTTGATTTTTGAACCAGCGGCAGCAATCTGTACATTTAATTTTGACTACCGTCTGACAACCTGGAGACTGATTGCAGGCCTGGCAAGTACCGCCGCATCTGTGCTCGTTCTTATAATCGTACGGAATCTTGCAAGTTTCGCAGTAGTAGTTGCAACAGAAGGCCGCCGTCAGCGAGGTTATTACATTGTAATGCCCCTCCTGATACAATAAATTTAAATTTTTTTCGTATCCACCCTCGAAAATAACGTCCTGCCCCTTTCAATTGTATTTGAACACGCGAATTTTGTAGTCAGGGAGAGCGATCTGAAATTGCTCTAATTCCGCTATTCCCGCGCCGTTTCAGGAATCGCGCATCATCGAGCTTTCTCAATCAACTCTTTAGCTTTCAATGTTTGCAGCTTACCGACATCTAGGCGAATTTTGGTATACAAAGGATCGCGGTTTATGTGAGCAATAGCCACAACAAGAGCGCGAGGTAGACATAGGGAATCGGTATTTTGATTGTAATTATACCCCTACGTTTAGCACACTCCTCTTCAAAATCGTTTAATTTGTTTAGGCGAGAGCCCTTTCCCGAGGGCATTTTTACAGACGTAAACCCTAGACAGAAAGTTTCGGTATTAATTCCTGTAGAATTCGACTGATAAACCGAAAAGATTTTCTCCCAAACATCGCTAACCTTTACCTCCGACGCTGGTCGGAACCGTATCCATCCTTGACCTCTTGCGAACTCTTTAGAGCAAAAGGTTATGCCTACTTGATCGTTCGGCTCTAAATTTTCCAACCTCTTCTTCACAACCCCCTCAATGGCTGCCGTTATCCATCCAACCGGTTCGGTATTTGCTGGCACAGGTTTCATTTTAAACTCCAAAGTTCGACCCGCTAAACCGAAACGCCTTACAGTCTTCACGGTATCTTTAATTACATTGAATTTGTCCGTTTCTGCTGAAGCAAGTATAACACCTATTGTAGATATTGTAATCATACACAAAAAGTAAAAATATGTTTAAATTAAAGCAAAGCAACATTTAAATTAAAAGCAGAATTTAAATAAAAAGAAAATATTTTGCTTACCTAGATGATAATGCTGGCGGCTGATAAACTTTTAAATTCAGGAGCTCTTGATAACGTGTTAATTCGATAAGCGGAAGACACTAATGAATAAGATGCGCTGCTCCTGCTCCTTTTATACCCGTGTGAACGTACCTACAACAGAAAAGGCTCCAATATTGCATATGCAAAACATACAGCAATTCAAAGGAATGATTTCCATTGATATTCCGTGAATACCAATGGCAGACTAGCATTACGCCACTTTCTCCTACCAAGGAGTATAAAAGGGGCACCAAATCCTTAAAGAATTCAGTAGTTGGTGTGACTACTAGAAGCTTGGAGTAGGCAGATTGAGACGAAGTGACTAGTAGTTGGGAACTATTCGATGCTTGGAGTAGGCAGATTGAGACCAAGTATCCGATAGTTTGGAGAGCTGAGCCGACGGCGTCAGTAAAGCGCCCTCACGACGCCGATCCGCCGAGAAGCTTCTCGCTGCCCGCCGTCACGTTCCATCAGCCCGCTACGGATCACCAGCCGCTCAGACGACAGAGCCGTCTCGACAGTCGACAGCCATCTCGCGCCGCCAGCCTGCTGAGAGTACCAGCCGCCCAGTCGACCTGTGCCGCGCCCGCCGTGAACGACCTGCCGCCGCCACCAGCGTCCCGACGCAGTAAGTACGCGCATATTTTATTATTAACTATTGACTTCGTTTTACACATTTTCGTAACAAACACTAGACACTTGATCCTCGTTATCGTAGTCAGTTAACTTGGAATCAACCTTAGCAGCATTTTGTTAGTTTATTCTACACTAGACACTCGATCCTCGCTTTGTGCCCAGTTAGCTTGGAATCGCATTTAGTTAGTTTATTCTGCACACTTTATCGTCGTTATCGTGCCCAGTTAACTTGGAATCATACATTAGTTATCAATTAGTTATTTAGTCCCACATTAAACACTTGATCCTAGTTATCGTGCCAGTTAACTTAGAATCAGCCTTAGTATAGTTTTAGTTAGTTTATTTCCCGCTAGCCACTAGAGCTTAGTATCGTGCTAGTAAACTAAAACTCATAGTTATAATTCCTTGTTATTTACACTACATACTAGAGTTTAGTATCGTGCTAGTTTGCGTAAGAATAAAACATTGACAAGTGCGCGCAAAACTACTGTCCAGCTCCCCTCTTATAAAGAACTAGCTGGCAGTAGTCTTCACGACATCCAGAGACCTACAAGAACGAGGCAGAGGGGACGTGGCCGCATAGCGCTCGTTAGTAGTTTAAAGGGCAACCCCCTTGTAACAATTGGCGCCCAACTTGGGTATCTATAGAAGAAGGTGAACACGACCAAACATGAAGACAAGATCCGAGAGTCGGGAAACAGAAACGGAAGCATCCATCAGTTCTGAGACTGAAACAAAACTCAGTGGCGCCCAAAACATCATCACCAAAGTCCGATGGAACAATTACTCCAGGGAGTCAAGCAATTAGTGGAACCGGAAATAACCAAGTTCTCCGGAGACCCATTGGAGGATCCAGAAGCCTACATAACAAAGGTAAAAGAAGCCTTCCCTAACATCCCAGACGACGCAAAACTGAGAAAACTGAAGAAATTCCTAACAAAAGATGCCCGGAAATGGAGGGAAGGAAGAGAGGACTTCCTTGTGGACTACGAGGAATTCAAACAGTCATTCCTCAACGCATTCGGTAGTCTGGAAACCCTAACCAGGATTTGAACACAGTACTACGGAAACTATCAAAAGGATAGGGAATCAGTGCGAGACTTCTTAAGAATAAAAGTCAAGCAAGCGAAGCGCCTGAAGATAAACCTATTGGAAGACATACCAACCATGGTAAATATGCTTCACGGTCACATCCGAGTTCATCTGAGGGAGAGGAACTTGAAATCGCTTGTTAAGTTCATAAACGCCGCAGATCAGATTGAACGGGATACGAAAACCGCCGGGGCACCCAAAAGATAGGACTCCCTCAATGCAGTTACTGCCCAGGGAAACATTACCATCGGGACTTTCCAACCAAGGGTAACAGGAACAAGCCGCCTTGAAACGATCAGGCGCCCGAGACCGTCGAAGTCCAAACGTCTCGGCCAGCAGAGCCGTAAACCAAGCCTCCCACATCAATCAGCTCGCAAAAATCCAGATCTAGGTAAACGGGAAGTGGATTGACGCACTACTGGACACAGGTGCAACGCACAACCTCATCCAGACAAACCACACAAAAAACACATAGCGGAACCCGCAAAAGCAAAGATCGCCAATCCACAGCAGCAAATCCAGATACTGGGAAGAGCAAAATTGCCTTTCACAGAGGGCAACACGTCGCTCGAAGACACATTCTATGTGACACCCTCCTTAAGTGCTCCGGTAATACTAGGTCACCAGTGGCTGATAAGTCAGCACGCGATCATGGATTACGAGCGCCGGTGTATCCACTTCGGGAAAAAGAACAGGACCACTGTATACTGGATAGGTGAGTCAGCAACCCCACCACGGAACAAAAAGGAAATCGAGAAAGTGAAGCACGACTTCCCTAAGGAATTCTAAGATCCTTTTAAGAAACTTTTGGAAGATTTCTGCCACCTAATGAATCAAAAATGGAGACCATCGACAACTATAACAACAAAACACAATATACAGCTGTCCAACAACGCCTCTCCCTTTAAACTGGCTCCAGGAAGATACCAGAGAACAAACAAACCCTGAAAAAAGAGATTCAAGCCATGCTAGTGGATGGAATCAACGAGATAAGCACCTCCAACTACTGTTCTAGGGTAGTTCTCGTCAAAAAGAAAAACGGTCAGACACCATTCTGCGTAGACTATAGGCGTCTAAATTCTATGACGAAGGACCAAAACACGACGTTACCTATTATACAGGACACCCTCAAGGACCTAAGAACGGCAAAAATGTTCTCATTCCTAGACTTAAAATCAGGATACTGGCAAGTCCCGTAGGAAGAAAATGCGAAGGAACTCACTGTATTTAGCACACCAGATGGGGCAGTTTAAGGTCATACCCTTCGGGCTTAAGAACGCTCCAGCCACCTTCCAGAGGATGATGACACAAGATGACCTCCCAGGCTACCTCCACAAGTTCGCCGTGATGTACCTCGACGACATCGTTATCTATTTCGATAATTGGAAGGACCACCAAGAGCACCTACGGCTGGTCTTCTAAAGGCTGATGCAGAACCACCTCCATATAGGGATGGCGAAGTTCCAATTTGGTAAATCAACAATTACTTACTTGGGACACCAAATCTCAGCGGAGAGTAACAAGCCTCAGGAAGACCAGGTAGAAGCGCTCAAAGCGGCGGAAACACCAGCAAACAGGAAACAAACACGAAGTTATCTGGACCTGTGCAACTGGCTGCGAGAATACTTACCACGGTGCGCAGAAATACTAGCACCAATTAACGACGTCTTGAAAAGCAAAAACAAATTCAAGTGGACCCCTCAAGCGGAAAAAGCCTTCCATAGTATAAAAGAGGAGCTGACAAAGCCATTGAAATTGAGCAGGCCTGACCCAAGTAAGCCCTATACGCTACAAACAGACGCCAGCAGACTGGGACTAGTGGCTATACTATACCAGATGGAAGAAGGCGAAAGACGCATCATCAGTTACGCGAGCGCGAAAATTTCCCAAGCCCAAACCAACTACAACGTAAACGAACTGGAATGTTTGGCAGTGATATGGGCGATAAAGAAGTACCGTCCGTACCTAGAGGACCGGCCTTTCACCTTAAGGACCGAGAGCAGAGCCCTCACCTGGTTAGACAGAATGAAGAATACACAGTCAAAACTTACCAGATGGGCAATCTTCCTTCAGGAATTCAATTTCCAGGTGCAACACTGCCCAGGAAGTACCAACAAACTGCCAGACCACCTATCGCGTCACGCGACAGGTGCAGAAGCCAGTAAAAACATCACGGACATGGATAGGACAATGATGCCTGAAAGATCCAACATTAACTTGGCCGAATTGGCCACAACAGTAAAGACGGAACAGAAGAAGAACCCACATGCCTAAAATCTCATCAGAATATGGGAGGAGATAAACCAAAACGGCCCGACCACACCTAGGCATAACCAAATTCTCGCAGAATACCACATGGAAGATGGATGCGTGTGGAGAAAAGCGGAACAAACAAACCGCCTCATAGTGCCACTCAATGTCCAATTACAAGTAATACATAATTACCACGACATCCCAGGAGCAGAAGAAACGGACAGAGCAATAAGGAGACATTACTACTGGCCCAACCAAACGCAGAAAGTGCAAAACTATGAAAGAGCATGCAGAATTTGCACAGCCATCAAGCCAAAATCGAGACACGAAGCAGCCCCACTCAGGCCACATCATCCAACAAAGCCGTGGGAGGTAGTATCGGTAGACCTCATGGGCCTATACCCAACCACAGCCCGAAGACATAGGTTCATCCTGGTGGTCACCGGCCTATTTAGTAGATGGACTGAGGCTTTCCCGGTGGAACGAACAGAGACCAACGGCATCCTCGAACCATTGGAAAAGCAAGTTTTCCAGAGATTTGGATACCCAAGGACCATAATCTCCGATAATGGACCGCAATTCATTTCCATTACCTGGGACGGTGCCATGACAAAATGGGGATACCTACATTGGACTACCCCCATATTTCATCCACAAGCGAACCCAGTCGAGAGGAGGAACCAAGAAATAAAAAGGATAATCCGCCTTCGTCTGGAAAACGACCCACAGGCACCAGATTGGGATCTGTCCCTCCAAGAAGCATTGTACAATCCGAGAGGAAGGGCCAACGCAGCGACCAGACTAACACCGAGCCAGGCTCTTTTCGGCTACGAAATCTCAAGCCCAGGGGAGTGGAAAGTCAGAGAAGGCAGGGTGGACAACAGACCGAGAATACAGAACCTGGAGGACCGGATACAAGTAGCACACTGAAACCAGCATCGATATAGGTCAAGGTACGCGATTCCGGGATCGCTTCCATGCCTGGAGATCAGGTCAGAGAGAGGGTGTTCCAACCACACGGACCCTTCGCACCAAGATGGAAAGGCCCCAGAACGGTCATCGAAGAAGCCGGACCAAATGTGTATTGGATCCAGCGTCCCAACGGTGATCCAACCAAGGTTCACTCCAACGACCTACGCATCCTTCCAGCGGAGAGAAGGCAGCCAGAAGAAGAACAAGAAGAGGAAGACGACCCCGGAGACTCGCAAGGGGCATCCTGCAGAATCATGCCCCAAGGGATGACCAACCGGCGAGGAATATTGCACATGCAAAATATACAGCAATTCAAAGGAACGATTTCCATTGGTATTCTTTCTCCTGCGAAGGAGTATAAAATGGGCACCAAATCTTGAAAGAATTAAGTAGTTGGTGTGACTACTATAAGCTTGGAGTAGGCAGGTTGAGACGAAGTGACTAGTAGTTGCGAACTATTCGATGCTTGGAGTAGGCAGATTGAGACCAAGTATACGATAGTTTGGAGAGCTGTGCCGACGGCGTCAGTAAAGCGCCCTCACGACGCCGATGAGCTTCGCGGTGCCCGCAGTCACGTTCCGTCAGCCAGCTACGGACCACCAGCCGCTCAGACGACAGCGCTGTTTAGACAGCTGTCGCGCGCCGCCAGCCTGCCGAGACTACCAGCCGTCCAGTCGACCTGTTCAATGCTATTGCTGCCGAAAATGCTTTTATCTTAAACTTAAAATATACATCTAAAATGGATGAATTTATGCTTTTGAAATATGTAGGTCCCGCACATAGTCAGCTGATAAGCTTATCTACTTGCGAGCTAATTATATCTGAAGGTGTTCAAAAGGCAATTTCCCGCTATTATTAAAACGTTTCCTTATTTCTGCTAAAACCAGTATTATACAACAAAAAGCATGTTTGTTTCTTTTTCAAATTGTGTGTGTGACGTCATCCTGCATATTGATAATAGTTATCTCGGCCTAATTTAATGCGACTAATTTAAAAATAGCTGAAGGTGTCCTTAGGCTAGCTCAGGTTTGAAGTAAGATGCTAATTATTAAATTGGCTACCCGGCTACCCTAAATATATAAAGCACCCTGTATATTAATTTATCGTAACTTTGCAAATTTATCGGTGCGGCTACCTGTTTGGGTCTTGTCTTTTTATCGGTGTGGTACGCCTTACGTCTTCAGATGCTGGGCGCACATTCCAGAACGGAGGGTCCGTGCGTCTTCGCGCCTCGGGGCGTTAACCTCGAATTGGCGCGCTACCTATCTGCTTGGTGTTGGCCTTGAAGCGCTGTTTCAGAAGTCTGTTATCAACATATTGCTATTTTTAAATATGATTGAATTTCTATAATAGATAAAAGCCGTAAAAGTGCCGCTATCTTAGACGCATTATCGGTGTTCCATTGTACTTGACGTTGGTCTTATCTCTATTTACGTTCTAAGGTGTTCAATACCTTTGGCAATTGATAAGGCGGTATCTGGAGCTAATTATTTACCTTTTGATTTTCTTATCTATCCGCCCACTCTACCTTCTGCTTTATCCTTTATTGGCGACACACCTGGTCTTTATTTTTATCAGAGTGGTACTCCTGATATATTTATCAGACACTTTAAGTGCTAGACCATGTCTGCAGGTGCAGGTTCCCGAGCGCCTTCGGTCTCTGGTGGAGGGGGCGGGGCTAAAAGGAGTGGTGGTGAGGGTTCTTCATATCGCCGGAATACCTACTGTAAAGGATTGTGGTATCAGGAGATCAGTAATTCCTCTAGGTCGACTATTCCCGTTTTGGTTTATCTTCGGCAAGAGCGTTGATTCTAGACTATTTCCAAGCGCATCCTAGCATTCGCTAAAGATTTGTATAAATTAATTATTGTTGATTGAAGCCCTTTTACGAGAAGCGCTATTCAACTAATCACATTAACGAGAATTTTACTTCGTCAACCGTCTGCCATTAAAAGTTAATGCTGGCCGCAATGAACCGTTCACCGTACATAATGATTAATGCCATCATTGCTTGTGCTTTATTAATAGTTAATTACCATTGCATCATTGCTTCGTTGTGTACATATTAATTGTAGTATTTCAGAGCATGTATTTAGTTTATTTGAAACCGTCGATTTTACCTTAATGTTAGAGAACGCTCAGTTAGTTACTGTAAATATTCCATCATTATTTTGTACGTATTTGTTCTGAACTTTTCATATTCATTTTGTAAATAACCATTTATTTGATTAATTTATAATACATAACTTATGAAAGTTTTACTGACTTATTATTTAATAACGAGTTTAACTAGGTATGAATGATTAAGCCTGCCGTTAATGACAATTCCTGTAAAAGAAGAAACCAGCCTCGCCCAGCTGTAGACTATCTTAGCTAAATATAAATAATTCTCTCCTTAGACACCAACAGAGAAAAATGAAACGACACAAACCATAATCACACACTGAACATTTGTACGGTTTTTCACCGGTACGAATAACTATACGTTTTTTTTTAAATCACCAATTTGTCTAGAACTATGATCACACTAAAAACATTTTTACGGCTTTTCTTCTACATGAAGACAAACGTGCTTTTTGAAGGGATTCTTTATTATGCTACTATAATTACACCCTGAATATTTGATCAGTTTTACACCAGTATGAATTAGCGAATGCATTTTCAAAATTCTACTTGAGGCACTACTTTAATCACGTCCAGTATATTGAAACAGTTTGTTTGCCGGTATAAGTATGTAATAGTATATTTGCAACAAGTGGAAGAAGTTACTTTTCAACTACGAGATAGTATTTTTCACGAGTGAGATGGCGAAGCAATCGAGCGAATGCAATGTTTGAGCAGTTGAAATGCCTTCTTCCACGTATTGCATATACTATTTTTTCTATGAAGTTTTGAAATAAATTGAAAATAGAACTATATTGTGTAAACAGCACCGCATACGAATTACGCATTAACAATTCAATTATGTTTTAAGGTAACTTTGATTTTTATAGAAAAATACATTATGGCATGCTATTTTATAATGCTTGTATTTATAACAATTGATAGTCATACATTTCAACCACTCGCTATTGAAATAAAATTTCACTCACTGTAGCTACTGAAATTGAATTTCAACCACTGAAATTGATGTGTAAATGACATACTTCAATATTAACGAGTAGAAAAATGTCTTTTCAAATCATTATTTTGTGTACAACTATAATTACATTTGAAAGCTTCTTCTCTAGCATGAATAAAAAAATGCATTATCAAGTTATTCTTCTTTTTACAAACATAGTTACTCTGAGAACATTTCAACGGTTTTTCTCGTGTAGGAATAAGTAAATACGCTTTCAAAGTTCTTTTTGTAGAGCTGTTATAATCACATTCACTATATTTGAATGGTTATTAGCCGGTATGTATACGTATATGTTTTTTCAAAGAAATATTTTGTCTACAACTATAATGGCAGCTAGAACATTTGTATGGTTTTTCATCAGAATGAATAAGCAAATGCGTTTTCAAATTATTTTTCATTGTACAAGCATAATCGCACTGAGAACATTTTAATGGTTTTTCTCTTGTATGAACAAGTAAATGTGTTTTTAATGTCCTCTTTGTAGTACTGCTATAATCACATTCAGTACATTTGAAAGGTTTTTCCCCTGTATGAATAAGCAAATGCGTTTGCAAGTTATACTTCTGTGTAGACGCATAATTACACTGATAGCATTTGAATGGCTTTTCTCCTGTATGAATAAACAAATGTGTTTTCAAAGACTTCTTTGTAGCGCTGCTATAATCACATCCAGTACATTTGAACGGTTTTTCGCCGCTATGAATTCGTAAATGTTTTTTCAAAGAATTGTTTTGTCTACAACTATAATCACAATGAAAACATTTGTACGGTTTTTCACCAGTATGAATAAGGCAGTGTGTTTGCAAATTGGTCTTCTTTGTACAACAATAATCACACTGATAACATTTGAACGGCTTTTCTCCTGTATGAATAAACAAATGTGTTTTCAGAGTTTTCTTTATAGTAGTTCTATAATTACACACAGCACATTTAAATGGTTTTTCTCCGGTGTGAATACGTAAATGTTTTTTCAAATCATTATTTTGTCTACAACTATAATCACACTGAGAACATTTGTACGGCTTTTCTCGTGTATGAATACGCAAATGCGATTTCAAATGATTTTTTGTAGTGGCACTATAATCACACGCTGAACATTTGAACGGTTTTTCACCGGTATGAATAAGCAAATGCGTTTTTAAACTATTCTTTATAATACTACTGTAATTACACATAGTACATTTGAACGGTTTTTCGCCTGTATGAATCCGTAAATGTATTTTCAAATCACTGTTTTGTCTACAACTATAATTACACCAAGAACATTTGAACGGTTTTTGTCCTGTATGAATAAGCAAATGCATTTTCAAGTGTTTTTTGATAGTGCTACTATAATTACACACAGTACATTTGAACAGTTTTTCGCCGGTATGAAACCGTAAATGTTTTTTTAAATCATTATTTTGTGTACAACTATAATGACACTGAGAACATTGGAACGGTTTTTCTGTGTGAATGTATGCACTAGTTATGGGATTATATTGTACATGGTCAATTTGGATTAGTGTAAACTTGGCTGAATTGTCTTTTTCTGTATCACTCAAATCAACTTCTTCTGTTTTAATTTCTTGTTTAGCAATACATTGATAATTTTCAAATAAATAATTTTGTGTAGTTGAAAATGCAAAGCTGAAGTGTTCATGAATTTTGTTTTTACATTGGTCAAATGTATGAGTAAATTTATACATAGAATTAATAATATCAAAACAGCTTGCACATAGCAATGCCTTTGAACTAATACGTAGATCCTATAGAAAAAATAATTAATATATATGATTGGAATAAAACAGAAACGTACTATTTCAGGGCAACACAAAGTTAATTTGTCACAAACTGGAATTTCAGCTTCATTTAATTTAATGGAATCCATACAAAACGTACTCAAATTGTGTTTCACTAACAACGAACAAGTTCTACACATTCCAGAAAAGAATCTATGGTAATCATTCATAATGGAATCAATTGAAAGCAGTGAAGTGCTTAAATCTTTCGCCGTTTTTAAATGACGTTTTCTTTTTAGAGATAATTTAAAATGAGATAAAGCACTTACCACAGCATTTATCTAAAGAACCAATAATTCATTCCATACCATTATCTTATTATAGTGGGCAGTTTGCGCAGTAGCCCTTGCACATACCATTTTATAATTTAACATGAACAAGATTATCAGGTGATTGTTTCAATTTTATGATTATTGAAGTTGACAGCGAGTTGTTTGTTCTGTTAATAATAAAACTCCTGGACTGTCAAAAAAGCAAAAAGTTGTAACAGCGTAATTCAAATGTTAGTAATTTCAGCTTCTTTAAGTTGCATATTATGAAGCATTTTAAAAATTTAAATTTTGAATTGATAATGTCAATTATCACTTGCTTAAAATAAGTAAATACTTAAAAAATTAAAACTAATTACTTTTATAATAAAAGGGCACAAAATATTATAAGTGCCTCTTTAGTATAATAAATCACAATAATGCTTAATAATACTATAATCATACGGAACGCATTTACGTTGCTTCGCTCTAGAATGAATATGCATTTTCAAAGTAGATCGTATTATACTACCATAACGTACTGAGAACATTTAAAAAACTTGTTTCCAGTATGGCTAGTCATAGGTATTTCTGAACCAGTCTTGTGAGTACTAACTACAATAATTACAATGTGAGCTCTTAAATTTAAATGTATAAAATTATAATCCTATACGATTAAAAACAGTGATCGTGTTTTGTTTTCTTCTGAATAAGAAAGTTAATTTAAAAATAAGATCTTTAAGTAATTTATCCTATACGATTATCTACTATTATTTGTATGCGTATTTTCGGCAATAGTAATACATACCCGAAGCACGAGTAACTAAATTTCTTGGAATAACGATTGATAATTCTTTAAAATTTGAATCACATGTTCAACTTCTAGCAAACAAATTAAATATAT
>JAHWXV010455972.1:0-10518 GCA_024586415.1 Phrixothrix hirtus
TGGCAAGTTTGAATATTAAATTATTTTTGTTAGGGATTTCTTCTCATAAGTTAGAATTTGAATATTTTGGCGCCATAATTCTTGTATTTAAATAAATATTTAAATAATAATTTTTACAACGCCACAAGGCGCGCCGATTTAAAAATTTTTAATTATCCCAAACCTACAACAAAACTACATCGCTACACTCATAGGTGGCGTATGCGTTCACTTTTTATTATTTAACAAAGCCGTAAACCCAGGTAACTACATTGCTACACTCATAGTTGGCGTGTTCGTTCACTTTTTATAATAATATATAGATTGGGGCCACCATCACCTACAACTAGGACTGCGCCCCTCATTCCTACACCTAGGGCTACACCCCACACCAAAATCTAGCGCTGTGCCCCCCGGATACTCTGACAGCCATCTTGGTGCCCACTTCCGGTCGGGAATAGGCTTTGTTTCACTACTTATATGTTTGCGCGAAGGCGGCTTTTCATTCAAATCGCTTAAACAGAAATCATGCTACGATAATTAGAGTTTGTTGAGGCTGCTTTGTAGAAGAGCAAGAATGCCAACGATGGTACACTGAAGCGCAAAGAAGAACAATCGAACACGAGGATCGCCGCCTAAAATTGTTGGCTGTTAGAGATCGTTTTCCAACAACCAGATATATTATTAAGGAACCGTTTCAAGGTCCAATAAGTCTTTTTACTGTTTATCACCGAATTCGATCCTTTTGTTTGCGTTCTTACCAACGTATAGTCTGGAATATGGAGTGGTATCTAATCTCTTTAGTGATGAATCAAAACAAAGACGCGGAGAAAGGCAAAATGTTAAATTTTAAGCCGAAAGACATGGTGGTTATGATATGGGCGTTATGGCCTAAAGCAGTATATCTCATTTGGTTTTTATTCAAGGTATTACAAGTGGTCTTCCATTTGTTTAACAAGAATCATCCTCACATTGCATTGTCTTCGTTGAAGTGTTTTGAAGAGAACAATGTTAACCTTTTGCCTTAGCCCCCCAAGATCTCCGCATCTTTCCATCATTGAGCATGTATGGCATTCTATGTGTAGGAGGCTATGGAATTTGCCTAACCCACTGTTAACTTTGAAAGTCTTCGGCATGAAATACAGATTTTTGGGATGCAGTAGACCAAGTGATGTCTATAATCATTATGTTTCGATGCTATAGCGTGATACTAAATGTGTAAATAACAAAGGCAGCTCAACACACTATTAATAAGGAATAAAAATCTACTACGTGTTATTTTTCAAATTTTAATCATTTAATACTTTTCAATAGTTAAAGCCTACTACCAAATTTGATCAAAAAATTCCAACGCCTTCTAAGTGGTGTAATTTTTATGTCGCATGGTATATGACTGCCCAACTAGAAATTTAATTTTCATAAAATAAAGCAAAAAGAAAAGGTTTTAAATTATTTGTGTTTAAACTTCGAGTATACTACAGTTAAAATTAAATTTGCATTTACTGTAGTTTTCATGTTTGTGTATGTTAAACCGAAGATATTTTTTCAATTTAAATATTGATAATTTAAATTTCAAATTGTAAGAGAAAATTGCAACTTGTTTATAGCGCTAACTTTACTCGACCCTTGTCAAGCTAGAAATGTCATTGCGAGAATATCTTATCATGTTTACTATTACTGTCCGCGTTTAACATGTTTATTTAAAACCCATATTTTTAATGCAAGGAGTATTATAATAAACAAAAATGGCACTACACGGATATATAATATTGGCCCTCCAAAATTTAAAACATTGCATTGGTTCTTATATAAAATAACACCAATTTGTATAAAGCACAGTTAACTATAACGTCATTAAATAGTCGAATTCGATGTTAAGATCCGTGATTGATCCAATTAAAACATTATCAAGTGACAGAACTTAACAATGAATTCAACTATCTAACGCCGTTGTTATAGTTAACTATGCACTATAGAATTGGACCTAGGAGTTTAGATCAGATTGCTTCTGTGAAGAAGGCGTTGCTAAAGGATAGTCAAGGCACATTTGTAACTTTACTTTCAGTCAACAAAATTGCGTTAATAAATCAGTAGACCGTTACTACAGTCTACCTAAATTTCGAAAACCACAGATAGAGAGTTTCTAAATAATCTAAACACGAGGGAAGACCCAAGGGAAACGATAAAGCCTGGGGCTGCATAAAATACAAAATACTTCTACTTTTGCTTAAATTGAAAAATAAAGAAATAAATTAAGTGTTAAAATCATAATGGGTTACTGAAATTGCTTTCACAAAATAACTTATATTGACTAGTAAATCGATATTCATACATATGATTACATTTCAAACGATTAAATACATAAAGAATTAAAAATACACGTAAACAATTAAAGCAATTAGAAACAAAGTATTGTATTTTAAATTAAAATTTTTTGGGAATTGACGTCTGGAAAATTAATATTATTATTGCAGTAAAATTGAAATAAAAATTTACAAAAATGAATGTTCAACATTCGGAAAAAATATCAAATTAAATTGATTACATCTTTTGATACTAATAATACACTTAAAAGCTTACAAATTTAGCCAATTTTGGAAACACAATAATTAACACTGAATGGTAGATTGATAAGTTTATGAAGTACAAAAGTCCGACTGCGTATACGCAGATAATAAAGATCTTCGAAGCAGTTTTGGAATAAAATTACTATTACTCGTAATTTCGATCGTAGTAAATCAGAAAAGCGGAGTCCCATTGTGGATTAAATAAATAATATCGCCATGCCCTGACGTTTTTCATACACTTCGTGTAGCTCGATAACGAAAGTTGAAAAGATCTTAGTCTGTGTAGAAAATGGACATGAATGGCGAAACAAGAGGTAATAACTTAAATATTGCTAATCATAAACAATTATTAAGATTAATTTAAATAGACCTTTTAATCGCCTTGAAAATAATTGTCACCAATTTATAACTGAAACCAAATAATAACAAGATTACCGAAAATAAACTCTTACATCATCGATAAGTTAAGTAAACAATACATGTATCAAACCATCTAGTTGTATAACCCGACGTTTTGTTGAATAAAATATTAACATCAACTCTTTGAAGTATAAACGGTACGAGTTAAAGGTGTATAAACAATATTTGTGGGAAGGACTTCGTAAGTTTATGTAAAACTAAAGTACAAGAGCTGATCCGTTTGCTCCACCCCTGATTTACTTACAATAACAATATTTCAAATATATGACCTCTATTTCTCAACATAGTCCCCATTGAGTTTAACACATTTGTCTCATCGATATTCTAACATTTCTAAGCCTCTTGGAGAAAAGATTGTTCAACCTCTACAAATCACTGATCTACCGCACATATCAAGTCATTATCTGAAAGAAATCGGGTTCCACGCAAGTGTTCCTTAAATTTAGGAGACAGTTGGTAATCGCTAGGAGCTAGGTCCAACGAATATGGTACATGCTCCACCAATTCAAAGCCTACTTCAGCTATTGAAACCTTTGCAATGGCAGGTGTGCGACTGGGTTTGTTATCCTGATGCAAGAGAACAACTTTGCGCAACTTTCCCCTACTTTTTCCTTAATTGACTATCGTAATTTGGAAATTAAATTAGCATAATAAGCACCTGTAATTGTGGCCCCTTTGTGTAGGAAGTGCACTAAAATTACACCTTTGGCATTTCAAAACATGGATAACATTACCTTCCCTACCGATAGCTGCATTTTAATTTTTTTCAGTGGCGGATAGCTTCGATGTGTCTGCACTAAAATTACACATTTGGCATTTCAAAACCCTGCCGGTAGCTGCATTTTAATTTTTTTCAATGGCGGATAGCCCCGATGTGTCCATTCTTTGCTTTGTACTTTAGTCTCTACATCATAGTGATGAATCAAAGATTCATCGATGGTTACAAATCGGGCAAGAAAATTCTCCTTGTCTTGTCTATACCGTATTGAAAGGCGGCTGCAAATGTCTATTAATGTCTGCTTGTGAGCATCTGTTAGTATTCGTGATACCTATCTTGCAGACAATTTTTCATCTCCAATTCCTTCGTAGTTATATTGTATACCAAATGATATATCTGTATCCAGAACCATTTGCCTAATGGTCACTCGTCGATCTTTCAGCACGAGATCATGATCTTTTTTAACATTTTCTTAGGTGGTGACAGTTGTGTACGCTCCATCTGCATATTGATCTGTACACGATTGCCTACCACATTTAAACTCACAGCACCATCTTTTATCTATATTATATGATACTTCAGACTCCCTTAGTGTATCCGCTAAATCTTGGTAAATTTTAATTGTAGTCATTTGTTTTAATTGCAGGTACTTAATAAAACTTCGTTGCTCGACACGCTCCATTTCAGTACTGATATGTAACTCGCTCAAAATCAAACGTCTACTGCATACAAGCACTAACAGATTCAAACTTGTAGTTTCGTAGTGTTTGTCTACTTTTACCAGTCGACTAGTTTACGTGAAAATAAATAGTTACTTCGGCGTATGAATAGGTCAGGAGCAAAGGGATCAGACCTCGTACTTCCTACTGATCTGTGAACTAGCGTCGTTTATTTTTGGCAAAAGAATAATTCACAATTTTCTTTTAAATGATTGATTGAGTATGACAAATTACAAAAATAAGCATCCAACACCGCACTATCACTGAGGCGGCAGCAGTGTTGCTGTAAATTTGTATTAAAAAGAGGAAAAAGGCAATAGTATAAAAGTTGAAATTTTTTCAGTATATGCTAAATCTGGAAAGCTGTCAAAAACATTGCCTGACACTCGCGCTGGGCGTGGCCCTACGTTGTCAATGCGTAAAGGTGTAAAAAATCACGATGGGTTGATTGACAGTATAAAAGCTGAAATTGCGATATGTTGCAGTTAAATATGTAACATATAAGGATAGAATAGCCTGACAAGATATATGGATGAAAAAGACTTGTTAGAAGAACTCAAAGTTATAGTATGCGTAGCATCAGGATCTGCCAAGCTAATCTTAAAAGGGTTTAACAAGGCCTTTCCATCCACGTCCACTTTCAATTACTATTTTTACTACATCAAAAACTCGTTTGTTTGAAAAAACCGTACAATATACTGGCTATAACGTTTTCCTATCTTGTTAGCAATTGATGCATACCATCATAATAAACTTGCTTGTCTATTTATTAATCCATTTTTGGGCTTCTTATGAGAAAATGTTTCTGAAGTACCGCCTAGAAAGGCTGCGCGCCAGCCATTGAAATAAATGATAAGTAGATGGGGTTATGTCTGGTGAATATGGCGGGTGGAGTAAGATATCTCATTTAAACGCTTCCAACGTTTCCTGGTACCGCATATTGTCATTGTTGTACTCTGTCTTGTCTTTTGTAGTATTTTGGGCGTTTTCCTCTTAAACCATGGTTTAAATTGGTTCGTTGTTATTGATAACATTCAGCATTAAGCTTTTTACCGAATTTTAATAGTTACTAATACACCACGCCTTAGCGATCCCTTGCGGTATTGACAGTAAACCCATTTTTCATTGTCAGTAATTGTTAGATGCAATAACAGGCTCCTTGTGTATCTTTGAAGCAGCAACTCACTCTTTCTTTGGTTTCATATGGCACTTCTTTGTGAATCACCCCATGGCTTGTAAGTTTGCCGATAGTTGATCGATCAACATTTTATGCTTGAGCCAGTTGTTCTTGCGTTTGACATAAATATTCATTCAATAAGCCATCCAAATCTGTGTCTTCGAACTTTTTCGTTTGACCAGAACGATGTTATCTATCACTCACGTTAAATCGCCATTTAAGAATCATCTAAATAAAAATTTAAAAATTCTCTCGGTTGGACATTTACACCGTAAACTTCCTCGGACATACGATGGATTTCGAATTAAATAAGAAAAGTAAAACCTCCCGCAAATGCTGCTTTTTTAATTTACAACTCGTCATGCAATAAACAATTGTTTTGTTACTAGTTTGACAAACTGTAATGCACTTATCATTGTAGTATGATGATAGATTAAAATTTAGGAGCTATCATTATATCAATTGCTGCTGAATATATATAATTACCGCCATCTCTTCGAAAATCTACATTACTGATTTTCACTTAAAATAGGGTAAATTATACCTTACAATGACGATTTCTACTTGTCCACTGTGTATAGCAGAACGAGGCAGTCGTAGGTGTTGGAAAAATGGAATACTAAGAATACGAAGATAACCTAACTAGAATACCAATGGAACGACAGCTGTCCTTATTCTAAACTATTGTCGTCAGAATGACTATGACAGAATCACGCTTAATATGCAACTGTTGACCGGAACGAAACAATAATAAAAATTAAAACAAATCAAAAATTAAATTCTGAAAACATAAGTTAATGGATTACCTAACCTTAACGATAGGTGTTCCAGAAATCACTAATTTAATTAAGCTAAGCGGCACAAGTCTGGACCACTAGTCGTTAACGACAAGAATGAACTGAAATTTTACAAGACTACGTAACGCCATAAATATATTCCAGGGTTATAAATTAGTTATAGGCACCCATTAATGGTTAGATAAACTCAATCAAATCTTGTAAAATGAAATCATAACGAAATAGAACTAAATTGTAACGTAAAGGAGTTCTCCAATTTCCTTTAAATATAAATCATAAGAATTGAAAAAATATATACGGCAATGAAACATACGAGGTGTGAAACAAAAAAACGTGATTGAAAAAATAGTGAAGTTGGCAACAACTGTTTTGGTGAAGTGAAGCCACACCCTCCTCTATCGAGCTTGGACCCGATCGGTCGTGCTAATCAGGAGTATTACATCACCTAGTGAACCCATGCAACTGCATTCTGTCGATAAAATGCCTAATGTGAAGAGTGACCAAAGGATCAATATTAAACTTTTTGTGAAACTTAAGAAATCAGCCACAGAAGCTTTCCAAATATTAACAGAGGCTTATAAGGAAGATACTTTGTATAGTCAACGCGTACTTGAACTGCATAAAGGGTTTTCGGAAGGAAGGGAGTGCCCAAGATTGTCAATTACTGACCAAAGTTAATAGTGTGATCCGGGGAAACCAACGATTGAGTATTCGTGCAGTGGCTGAGGTGGATAACTTAGGCAGAGAAGCTGTTCGGCGCATTTTAACTGAGAAATTGGAGATGAGGAAAGTTTGTGCGAAGATTGTTCCAAAAGTTCTTCCCGAAGACCAAAAACAGTACTGTAAAGACGTGTGCGCTGACACGCTAGAACGCATTAGAAATGAATCACATTTCTTTGGAATTTGTTGTTAGTTGTGATGAAACATGAATTTTTACCTATTACCCTAAAAGCAAGCACCAGTCGAAGGAGTGGAAATGTTCAGGATCCCCAAAACCAAAAAAATCTTGCATATCAAAGTCAAAATTCAAGGCAATCTTACTTGTCTTCTTTGATATTAGAGGAATTGTAATAATTGAATGGGTTCCCAGTGCTCAAACTATTAATCATCACTACTACATTAACGTACTGAAGAGACTTTGTGAATATATTAGGGCAAACAGATCACACTTGCGGAGTGATAATTGACTGTTGCACCGGGACAACGCACTTGATCACAATGGAAAATCTGTGAAGCAAAAATATTATTGTGAGACATCCGCCTTAATCACCTGATTTGACTCCCTATGGATTTTTTTATTTCTCAAAATTTGTAACTTTTCAAAGTATATTTTTTGATCAGCAGGTTCAATAAAACCTGGGGTATCTTGACGCGGTAAATAGGTTCCGAACGACAAATCTGGGGTTTTTAGTGGTCTTGGTGATTCTAGGGCTCCCTCAGAATAAATCAGGCTCGGTAAGTCTAAAGGGAGAAACTTAGGTATTAAAATGACGCGATCGGTGAATGTAGTTTCAACTTCTTATATGAAATGAAATATTTATATTAATTCATTTACGTTGTATTAATATAGGTTACTTCGGCGGTAATAATAACATTAATAAAACCTTTAAAGCATAATTTATTCACAATAGTTAAAAATAATAATTTAAAAGAATATTCTAAGGCAGGTTATACATATTTACAGGCGTTAGTAATTGCATTCAATGACAATGTATCGACGGCGTGAAATGTCGATCTACGTCCACTGTCTGTAGATCGTGTATGCTCTCCTATGACTCTAGTCCCGCTTATTTCAGTATTCCTCTGGGTGTGCAAGGGGTTATTTTAGTCGCGAGCGTGGCCATTTACATAAGGAACTTGGTGGTTTTAATAAAGATATCTTGATCCGCTCGTGACCGGTGCCACACAGAATAAGAAGTTATCTTACCGACGGGCGTCAAACAGGCATTCACTGCCTAGCAACGCAATTGAAATTGACGACTTTGTTAGTTACAGTTACAGTAGCGCCTTCGTTTCCGTTATTAAATCAACACAAAACCCAGGCGCTCTGTTTACTTTTATAGTCAGGATTGGACATAGCAACGCGTCCAGTCTCGACTATAAGTCTTCGTCTTATAATAATTGATAAACTATAGCGTCATGCACTTCGTTTATCAATTTATTTATAATATATTGTTAATCAATTCCAATTAATGATTTCTCATTAATTAAAATGGTCTTAGATTATTTTTATATTTATCTTAAATCTTACAAGCAATCTACATTTAATTTGAGTGGTTTATCAACGGTTTAAATCTGGATTTGTATTGCGCAATATGTCATAACTCTTATATTCTACTTCTTTGCAATTTTTTTTTATTTAAGGTTAATAATAATTAAAATTGAATAAACTTAAGATAATTCGCTCTCGTTTGCATGCTTAAAGTCATTATCAAAATCTTATATATTTAAGCTGCCGGAATTTTAATATAAACACAGAAGCATGCCCGATTTTCGATTTTCGCGTGTCACTTTCACTTAACAGATTTATCTGGGAAATGTTACAAGTTAAGGCTTACACTAAGGAATCCCATTTTTCCTATACTAAAGTGTTCAGGCGAAAGCGGAAACGCTTGTGAGGGGCCTTTCAAAAACTGAGTTCCAGAAATGTTACCAGCAATAACAGCAGGGAATACGGAAGTGTATGAATGCTAAAGGGAGCTACGTACTTTGGGGGTGATAACATCGCGGGTAGCTAATTATATACGTATACTGATTTATGGGAAGAATCTCGTTATTTTTGAGTCGGACCTCGTATATCAAGTGTGTTCGCTAAAATAAACACGGCGTTTTACGATACGAGACCGGTTACTTCATTATTATAATATCTAAGTCTAGCCTTTATGTCATCCTTTGATTAAAAACGCTCTAAACGTCCTTTGTTATCTTTCATTGCAAGATGTACTGTGCTTGCTAAAAGTCTGTTCACTAACAAATGTCCGCTAAAGGATTAAATTTAAAAGTAGTAAGTGTCAAAATAGCAAACGATGCGTACTTTAGCAAAATCGTCTACAAAAGTAGTTAATGTCGCTTTCCTGCAAGTTAAATTTTCACGAACTATGTTAAAGGGTAGAACAAACAAGGTATATTTTAAAATCAGCAGTTTTCAAAAAATTTGTGTTTTAATAAAGGTTTAATTGCAGTATCTATATATTATACAAAATAAACGGTATATAGAATAAATTAATAAGTTCTAATTTGTAAATAATAATTTTAAACAAATATAAAATGGCAGCAATTATTTACAACGTCCCAATATTTTCCTATTAGTGTATTATAGTGATAAATAAAATAATAAACGATAATATAATGTATATTTCAACCTATTAATGTAATTGTTTTCGTTAATGTTTACATTTACTCTTGAATATGTTTAATGACACTATTAAAGTAGGTAAACTTTGTAATGTAAATTTAATTATATCAAAATTTATTAAATAATATAGATTTCTATATACTCATATATTAGGGAAAGAATATTAGTAAATATACCAATATTTGTCATGTATTGTAGATATTTGTTTTAATTTGTTATTTATTTACAATTTTTATTTATTTACAACTCTGACGATTAATTATGTATGCTTAATAAAACAAAAATTAAATATCAAGGATGTTTTAAAATCACTGAAGTTAACCGGGGTTCACTGTTGTTCTTCCATCTAAACTTTGCTTTACATGCTTTTACAGACGATTTTTCCAAATCAAGAATTGTTAGCTTTTGTCACCTTAAAACTTTTAAATTTAATCCTTTAGCGGACATTCTTCAGTGAGCAGACATTACTATTCTTCGACTATAAAGATGCCAAAATAATAATATAAAAAATTATCAAATAGCTGTTGTTTTTGTAGCAATACGGAAAATAATAATCCATTATGTTAAGCATCTCTATAATGATAGAGAATTTGGAGAAAGCATTTCAAAATATGTGAAATTAATAATTATATTTCTTCTAAAATAACCTGTGATTTTGATACTTGTTTGCCGAAAGACACCCCGCCCTTTTTTTTTTCATCCCTTTGCATTATGACACTGAACCTTCAGGTTATGTGAAAGTGCCTGGCCAGCCTCTGGTACATGAAGTGTGTACCAGAGTTGCAC
>JAHWXV010455983.1:0-11526 GCA_024586415.1 Phrixothrix hirtus
AATTGTGCAAAGGTTACGCGATGGTGGCTCATTCGCTCCCTAGTTGTATGTTCGAGGTAGAGCAAGAATATGTAATTTAGTATTTCTTTATTTGACGTGTTGTATCACTACATTCAAAGACGTTTAATAATAATTTTGTTTAAATAAAAGTTGCTATCAAAAATATTTAGTAAATAATAATATTAATAAAAGAATGATTTATAAAAATGAAAAATCGTTTAAAATTTTAAATAATTAAATAATTAAATAATATTAATAAAAGAATGATTTATAAAAATGAAAAATCGTTTAAAATTTTAAATAATTTTGAAAACAGAATAATTAAAATTACGTTACAAAAATCTGGATATAATTTGCGTAAAATGCGTAAAACGTTGAAGGAATAAAATGTAGATCAGTAATGGGATAGGTTTTTGTTCACAGGAAATAAGCATATACAGAGGCAGTAATAGGATATTTCGACGCATAGTTAAAACTGTAATGGACACTTTTATTTGTGTACAAATTTTCCGCCAGATTTTAAAAAGTCGACATTTTTAGTGTTTCCACAAGTGTTCTATTTTATCTAATTTTGTTATTAACGGACATGGTTAGGATGTATTGAATTATATCGGTCTATTTTAAAATCACCCTGTATAGACGTTAAAAATGTAGCTCTTTGGCTATAACTCCAAAACTGTAGATAATAAGTAAATAAGGCGTAAAACGTTTTTACATCAATCTTTTATGCAGATTTAACTGATTAAGAAAAAGAAACACATTTGTTTAAACAAATTAGAGTTTTTATACAACTTATAAATTTGCAAGTCATGGCCGATTTAAAAGACGCTATATATTATTTCATATTTCTTTAATGTTCTCGAATATTTTAGTGATGTTGATAATAAAGGAATGAAAATTAATATTCTGGAATTATCTCAAAACACTTGTTTGAACTTTCTCACCTGCCAATTTTTACAAAACAATCGAAATATTTTAAAGGGACAGACAACAAAAACGTAGTTATAGTACTAAAGTTACCCTAAAATGGTATAGAAAATCCAAAAATGTGAAAATAAATAGTATTCCATTTAAAATAACAAATTTTATGTTAACTTCAGTAATAACTGGAAGTACCACCATTTTTGAAATGTTTTAGTTCGACATTTCTTCATTCATATTTGCAGATTTTTATTACTTTTGATTATTTAGGCAAGGCACGTCGTGGAACACCCTGTATTACTTACACGTAAAATGTTTGTAACAATTTTAAAACTTACATTACACTTTCTAGCATAAAGCATGAAGACTTGCAGCTCATTAATTTAATTAATAATACACTATAAATTGTAATTCGGAAAAGTCATTGTACCATTGCATGTAACGTTATTTTAACAAAATTAAACATTTTGGAGAAAGTAATAATGAATTCTACTACAAAGGATATTTTTAATGTGTTGTATGATTTACAGGAAGTACATGACGAATATAAATATTAAACATAAATAAGAAATAACTTTCAAATCTTACTTCTGCAATAAAAATTCAATTTACTTTGTATTATAGTAAGTTTTGAATAAACAAAAACTAACACTGTCAATAAAATTCTGCCTGTTTTCGTGAAATTTCATTTGTTGAATTCTTTGGCCACTTAAATTCCAATAACATTCCTTGAAAAACTCTTATAACTTTCTGTAGAAAAATCTTTGAGTAACCTAAAGAAAAATCATTTAAAATATTTAGGTAAAGGGTAGAGTTTCTTATTTAATAAACAAAATCGTTTTA
Source organism: Phrixothrix hirtus (assembly GCA_024586415.1). Taxonomy (NCBI): domain Eukaryota; kingdom Metazoa; phylum Arthropoda; class Insecta; order Coleoptera; family Phengodidae; genus Phrixothrix; species Phrixothrix hirtus. The sequence goes on from JAHWXV010455983.1 coordinate 1,765, forward strand.
TTCGATCTTCTAAGAATTGTCTATAAAAACAGTGCATAACTTATGAAGTGTAGTTGTTTAAACTGTTATAATTTTAAATGTATAAGGGCTTATTTGTTTCCAACAGTTTTTTATGAAATGATAGACAATCAGTGTGACAATATTAGAATTGACTGCAACACCAAACGATACAGTTACAATTAGTTAAAGAATAAGAAAATAATCATAAAGTAAAGCAGTTACAGCTTCCAATTTTATCCAAGTTGCAGTTAAGTCTTACTAGAATTTGTTTAATTGCATTTATTTTGTAAATATACTTATTAACCTGGAAAATATCAAAGAAAATCAAGTACGTTTATGATATAAAATTATTTTTTTTACTGCCGTGAAGAAAAATTATAACACAAATGAATAATATTTAACCAGTTTAATTTAATTATGTTTGTATTTTATTTATAAAAGCAATAAATAAAAAATGAAATATTAATTTTTAAATTTACATTACTATTAACTTTATTAAGGTTTTTTTATGATGCCGCATAATAAATCTGTTTATTTAATAAAAAGAAGATAATAAAGAAATTGTGTCCAAACATTTTAAAACGGAAAATATCTAGTTTTTTAAATCATATTCATATTTTGACTAACTTTTAATAACAGCAAAGCAAAACATGAAATGTACTGTTCGTTCTACCATACTTTTTAACTCAGCTACTAATATATGTAGCACTAAAATGCATATAAAATTAATTTAATAAACAGAATAACTTAATTAAAATGAAAAATAGCTTATTTGAGAAATTATTGTTGAAAGAAACTATATTCTATTGTACTTTAACCTTAAAAATCTTTTTTTTTTGTATAAGATAAACATAATTAAGTTATTAAGTACGATTTATTTCTGCGCTTTTTACATTAATACTATAATTGAAGAAGTTTAAAAATATTTGTTTTTAAATATAAATAATTCTGACAAGTAAATATCTAGAGGTGTCCCATAATTTACATGGAACTTGGTGCAGTTGTTACAGTAATGTAGAAATGTGTGTCATTGAATGTTACCCATTTCTTTCAAGTATAGTTTCCTAATCGTACAACATAGAAAAATAATTTCAATTGACTAAAGGTTCCTTTCGAAAAGTACTACAAACAAATAAAGATATACAATAAAATTTATGCTCATTACATTTATAATATAATTTTCAATTATAGGTTTACAGCGTAAGTTATTTCCTACTTGAGTAAGATAAAATTTCATAGTTTATGTCATTTTTTTTAATTCTTAAATGTTCATTAATTTCAATCATTTTGAAACACTTCGTAGACATATATTTTATAATATTCGTTTTCTTCCAGTTTTTTTCCTTACTCTTGCACCAAATGACAAGTGAACTGAACAGGACTTCTTTAACAATATTACAAATTCCTGAAGCTACCAGCTTCCTATCTATTATGTTAAAACTTCACTTTAGTTAAGTTTTGCCACGTTATTTCACTGGATTGGACAAAAATTAAAACGCAACGCGGTTCCAAACCGTGAGATACCATGTACAACTATAAAATTTTGCTTAAGCCGGAAGCTGCAGTCACAGAGTGGCAGTGGGCGGTTGAAATTAATCTAGTTTCTTATAGCGTTGCTCCGAAGTACAAAAAAAGAATCTTGCAATCCTCTGCCTAAAACTTTGCGGCAAACAATGCGTCAAAAGATAAACAAATACGAAGATCTAAAGTGGGATCTTATTAATTACTGATTCCCTGAATAAGCGCCACGACGTTTTTGTATTGATGTTAAAGAAAAGGGTTACTCCATATGTAATATTAACAAATATAAAATATTTTTCTTGGTTTTATACCCAAAACGGCGAAAAGGTATAGTTTAGTTTAAAGCTACATAAATTTAAATCACAATAAATTATTTAACTTCCTGAAAGAAAAAGTAAAGGATATTTTTAAATAGTATCAAAAATCATAAATTCAATATATAATAAGTAAAAGAATAGAGTTTACTTACTCGGTCAAAATAACACAGATAAACAATTAAAACTTTTAAATCAAGTTCGCCTGAGACGATTCTTATAAATATTATTATTTCGTTAAATTTAATGTTTATAATCGCAAAGTTAATATACCGCATAGATATTACGAGATCCTAATATAAATTTAAGTTATATAAAAAAAATAAGACAATAAATCAGAAAAGCTACGGTAGTAATTAAATGTACCCAAATAAAAGAAAAGAAAATGAGTTCCCGAATACGTAGATTGTGCACAATTGACACAACCTCACGACAATTTTATTATGTGCCAAATTAGGGCCATCCTCTGGGTGACTCAACCGAGATGAACTCTAGGCGGCCTAAAAAGGTCCCGTCCAAAGACAATTCGATGACACGATAAGTGGTCTTCGCGGACCCACATGTCCATAGAACAACCAAATCGGGCATAAATATTAAACCCTCATGAAAACTATAAGTAAGAAATTAATTGTAATTTAAAATCAAATGACAAAAAGACAAAATAAATTTTCACCCGTTGTATTAACAGTCTTCATCCCAACGTATACAGAATTTACACTATAAAACTTAAATAACTTGTGTATTCAAACTCCAAGTGGACAAAATCGAATGCATTATAATTTACCTTGCGTGGTCAACTGTCTAGCGCATTGAAGAAAACCTGCACATTTGCCTTTTCAAGGTTGGCGAGAAAGTATGTTTCTTATCTATCAAGTACTTAATACGAAACCAATGCCGTATTGACAAAGGGATCAAAAATATTTTAAAATAGAAAGAAGTTCTAATTCTCCCTTGAAGACCGAAATAATTTTTATTAATTTAAAATAATATGTATTTTACCTTGAACAATGAAGAAAACTTTTAATTTGTACAGAATATAAAATATAAACGTTATAGTCTTAATGCAACTACGTCTAAGAATAGTTGGTAGAATTGGTTTCTTATAACATTGAACAGATATATTTTATAGAGATTTCTCTGAATGTTCAACGTTCTGGGGACCTAATTTTTCACATTCGTAGGAGCGAACTAAAAATTGAATTATAAAATATCAAATAATTTGAAATTGTTTCAAATTACATTCCATAAAAAGTTTACCATTTCGGGACCCTCACATAACCGGACTTGGACGCCAGATATTTGTCCTCGCGCACATAAATTTTATTTTTATTTACCTCTCCATATGGGAGACCTTTTCAATGATTATTAATGAAAGTTGATTTGCTTGTTCAACACGAACATACCGCTTTAAAACTTGCAACGACCTTTCGGTTAATTAATTGCTTTGCGCTGAATGACTGAAACTTTAACTTCTATGATTTAAGGTCGGCATAAGATACGTTTGTGTTGAACTAGTTTCTAGTTCAATTGTCCTTCAGCTTGCTTATTTTCAGGATGAATTCAAAGTTGCTCGTTATAGAAAGGCAAAGGTTCAATAGTATTGTACAGCTACTTTCGAGCATAAGTGTTTACCACCAATTCTTTGTATATTTCGCCCATCCCTGTATAAACAGGAAAATTTTAGGTTAGTTCTTCGACGTGTATTTCACTCAGATAAACAAACATGCAGTTTTTATACATATATTTACAACTATTCACATATCATAATACTCTGCATTCTGTACAGTGATATAACATGCATATCCAGTGTATTGTTGTGTGTTTCAATAATTTTTATCATGCAATTTGTATCAACGGAAATCAAGGATAGGGCTCACACTAGGTAATGTGAATTAGTATTTATATAACACACGTGGTTAGTTCTATATCGTAGATCAGAAAGAGGAATCAAAAAACATTCGGAAATGTTTTCGTACTATTTCCAAGGATTCAAAAATGCATGTCATCCAATTGCATACAAATATTATCTTTATCGATTATACTAGCTATAATTAATGACAGTTGAGAAATGTTCACGCATCAACGTTTATAACGAAGTTGGAATCGGGGGCAAAGCTCTATTGTAATCCGCAAAATCACACTAGGTCCAAGAGATCCGGTCAGAGATATCGATCCAGAAAAACGTCCTTAGATTTACTCTCTAACAATATTTCGTAAGGAAGTGTGACGTAATATTTATGAATGGAAAGATAGAGGAATATTATAAAGGTAAGGCTTTGAGAACTGGAATGTTTTGAATTTTCCTGCTTGGAATTGTGGTATTTATACTGTTTTTCCTTATCATTTAACTGTAAATTGTTTGATAAGACTTATAATGCTAATTTAATTTCAATGTAGAATGTGTGATGCAATCTATGTTGGGATTATGTCTCATGTTTGATTTGTTTACAGGTTTCTTTTGTTTTGAATTTTAATTAAACATTACAGTTTTCTATTTAATATTTACAATTCATTTTATTCTTATATACTAATGGTATTAATAATTAATTATAAAAATCATATATTTTCAACCTTAAAATTGAATTGTTTTTATTTATATTTTTTAGATTGATTTCTTATATAACTTCTTATAACCCTTTATTAATGTATTTATTATTAATTAATAGAATCTTCTTATATTTTATATTTTAATAGTGGTTAATAAATTTAATTTATTCTATGAATTGATTTCTCATACAAATGACGTGTTACCAATTTTTATCTTTTTAATAAGTTACATGTATCACTAATTTATATACATAAAGGAATGTGATCATGTAAGTAATCATGATTGGGAACACGTCACAAACTCCAACTGACTAAAAAATATCTTATATTCAACTGCAAACAAGGGATAAAATTTTAAAGAAAGAATTATAAATGTCAAGACTGGTATTTTTCAAATGGTATTTTAATTTTGTTAAAGTTCATTAATTTATTACTGAAACTCAGTAATTACCATGTTGAATATATAATTGTAGACAAATTCATATAATTCAAATTTGTAACACAAATGCATATCAATTGTTTAATGTTAAATCTTTAGGAGTTTCTACAAAATAATTAAAAAAATCTAAACTAAATTCTCCTTATAGCTATGTAAAGTAAAAGTACATTTTTATTCACCGAAAAAGTGTACATTTACATTGTATTTGTATAAATTGAACTTTTCTGATATGACAGGAAGTAATGTTAGTGTCACTCTCAGATAATTAAACTCAAGATAAAAATGTTACGCAGTGACCTACGCATAAAAATCGTTTTACGTAGCTAAAAATTACATAAATTGATTTCAATACTTGTATCCTCATTCAGTGGAAAGAAGTATACATATAAAGTCATTCTGTAGGCTTCCACAGTTTTTTTCCCATCTATTTTGATATTCTGCATACTGTCGGGGTTTTAATTAAACAATACGTTCTTCTTACAAAAATAGCATGCTTAAACTACTTAATTTACAACTTACAACTTAATCTTTTTTCGAAGAACTCTGATTAAGAATGTTACTAATTCTACAGATTTACGACTTGTCATTTACAAAGCAATGCTTGAATTTAAAATTCGTTTAACATCTGTTGCATAATATTTTTGTTTATTTGCAACCACAAACAATATTTTTTATAATTATTACAAAAACCGAAACAAGAATTGTTGATTATTTTAAACAAAAATCTATGCAATGTCTCAAGTATAGTGATAAATATTTGTTCAATTCATGGGTATACGTATATTTTGCAAGTGAATAAAGAGTTATTTACGGTATAGTAAGAATTAAAAATAATATTTTATTTTGGCCGGGCGCCTCTCATTAGCTGCCATATTCTGTTACCCCGTAGTTGTCCGTTATACAGAGGTTTTACTGTAATAAGAAATATGTAGTAAGGTGTAGGTATAGATTTCATTTAGGAAAAACTAGGTAAAATCTTCTTCAAACTTTTGCAACGTCAACCTTTAATTTAAAAAATATCTTACAATGATTATTTATAAATTTGATCTAGTTTTTAGCTGAGAAAATATATATGATTGTATCATTTGTAATCATAAATTTTATGAAGGTTTTACGTTTATAAATTTTGAATTAACAATGTGATATTATGGACTGTTTATGTTTATTTTATAATTTAATATTCCTAAATTATTGAAAAATAAACTTTAAAGACACGCGTATTTCAAATTAATCAAAATATAAAATGATAGATAAACAATACTGTACATATATTGCTTAACAATTATAATATCCTTTTATTACAAAAGAAGTTCTTATTTAAAACTAACTTCATAATTTATATTATAATATAATATCAGTTAGGATGATTTTTATTAGGAATTGTAATTTTATACAGTAAATTCAATAAATCCAGATATGATTAGAAAATAAAATTCAATGTGAACTGATTCAATTTTAATTATTCCATGTTAGTGTGCGTGGAAATTATTTTACCTAGAAAACAAATATTTATTACTCCTTATTTATGAACATTTTAAAAAGGACATCATGCAAGTAGAGTAGGTTTCGATAGCATTACGTATTTATGAAGATTGAAACATTTATGTCAGTAGCAAACAGGTGACTAACATTTACCATGGTATTGTACCACAGTTTGCATGCATTATGTAAATTAATAGCTTAAACATATTCTCCATGACACCGATTGTTTTACGCTTCGCAAATTTTATTTTCCTGTTTACATATATTACCGTACATTGGTTTCATTAAATAATCGAAATTTAATATATTGTGTTTACTACACATTAATGTATTTATAATCGATAATTAACAAATACGCCAAAACTATGCTATTATTTATCTACATTTTATAAAATGTGGATTTTAATAATTAACCATTCTCGTTTAGAAATACATCCTCATTTGAAAGTTTAAAATTATAATTTAGTACTTCAAACAACGTAAATCAAAACACTTGATATAAAAGCATATTATACATACATATTTATTAATATATTTTAGAAATGGATAAACACTATTCTTTCATGTGCTAACAATTTACAATATGAATTTCTATTTAAAAGGTGCCCAATGTAAGAACTGAACAATAATAAATAAAAGGGCTTTCCACAAAAAGCTAGGAAATTACAAAGTCTTTAGAAAGATTCAATAACAAAGAGCTAGACAAGTTTTGGTAGAAGTAATTTAAAAGAAACTTGTAAATGAAACATTGCACGAATTGAATTTCTCTTCACATTAACAAAAAACCACTTTAGCAATATTTCTATTCCCTTTAAGAAACCCGCATAACTTTATCATAAAGTAATTAATTTAACAAATATCGCTCAAAATCAGTACTTCCCGGATGTAGTAATTTAATGTAAATTTTCTTAAACATAAATACCTCATCCATAGTTTTCAAAATTAGTAAAAATAATTACTTACTTGTTTTAATGGCTGGGACATGTTTCATACTCCATATTGACGATAATACCGGCCAATGGGTTTGATTTGAGTTAATTAAAAAACTTTGCAATTAGAGGTATCAATATATTCATGAAGAAAAGCATTTTACTTTTTCAAGTTATCAAATGTCAATTTATCTAATTGATCGTATCAAATTGACACTCGTAATCTAGCAGTGCGTATAGTATATTTTCTAGAACGAAAAATTTCAAAATGTTTCATATATTCAGAAAGGGTTCAAACGCATGTTTAAATATATTTTTTAAATATATCATTATGCAATGACAGAACTCTTTTATGGGAAATGGTTCCATACACAAACAACATTTTGGTCGCCATCGGTGTAATCCAGTCAAAAAGGTTCGCGTTTTTTCAAGCAACGACGAGCAGCCCTTTGAGAGTGAATCTACCATCGATCGCATAGTACTGCATTGGTAAATCTTTCCTAAAAATGTATCTATATATCGTTTGCAAGCTCCAAGGAAATATTTTACGAATCTTATATGTGAGCGTATGGAAGAAAACCTGGAAGTCATCGAATGACACAAACATTCCGTGATTAGGCGTCCTTTTATGTTAACAATGTTAAGCTTTAGGGTATTCAAAAATATGCACGATATACAAGAATTACAATGACAATGCATGGTACATCGCATATGTTCCTGTTCTTGTTATTAAAACCATTGTGAAAATAAAGGTGATCTACACATGTTATATCTATTTTCTTAACTCAGCTCGAAAGCGACAATGCGCCTTTCTACAAGGCGACGCTCCAGCTAACTGGTAATGAATGTGTGCCAGTTCCTGAATGAAAAATTTTACAATAATTAATGTGTTTGTGGTGTTCAATTTCTGGGTCGCTTAAATACACATCACCTTATCCTTTTCTACTTTTATAGGGTTGTTTATAAAAAAAGACAGTCTACGTACAGCTGTTTTAAAATACAAATGATCTAGTGAGAGAACGAGTGCAGAATTTTAAAGTATCATCTTATGACTGCTTGAAAATATGCATCAACAGTTGATCACACGATATGCGTAACGGTGGTCACATTGCATCTTGTATATACGTACATTCTTGTAGATTGTTTTTATTGTATCTGGCTTTTAATAAAATAGATGTTTTCAAGTATCCCTTATCAAAAGCATTATGCTACAGACATTGTTAACATCCCATTCTTTCATAATTATGCCTTATATACTGATTGTTGTTACGAAATTATTTTAGCACGAATTCGTGTATTTCATTTCTTTGCATGTGATTCCACTGGCAGCAGTTTGTATTAATTTTTCTTCTGTTAATCAGTTGTATAAGCTATATATTTTACTGGAACAATTAATTTAGTGAAAACTAATTTTACATAATTTATTTGCATTTTTAGAAAGTAAATTATAAGAAATCGATTTTGTGTCTGTAGTTCCCAATCACTAAACAAATTCAGTTAAATACTTCCTTCTAAGCTGTTAAATTATGAATTAATATTCGCCGTTATAATTTCAATGATTAAGTTGTAGAAGTCAAAAATTCATCTATTTCAAAATTGTTTCGTTATATTTTAATTCCAGGAACTATTTACAATGCTAACCTGGCCTACGTGATAGAACGTATGGAACTGTCAAGCATGTATATAAAGAGGAAACAAATAGATTTGAACGAATTAACTTAAAAAAGGGTATCCATAACTTTGAGCGGGCCGTTCACAAGTTTTGCGGAATGACGCGTCAGCTGTAATTTCACCATACAAGCTTACGCACTCATTGTTCAGATTCAATTACTTAATTATTGAATCCTAATTCAATTATTTGGAATTCGTATTGCTAAAAATACCTAATTCAAAGTTAATAAAGTGTCGTTCCACTATTGACTATTTTGTGTGCAGGATTTCCAAAAATCTCCAAGTTATTCATACCCTTTTTGGTACTGAAAATCCATATCTATCGTTGTTGGTTAAAAACTAGCCACCCAATTCAGACCCAAATACAAGAACAAAATACATAAGTGATCCTGTTTCTTCGCCAACCTAAAAATAATACCTTATTGGAGCTGAACTTTGTTAGGCATAAAGAAAACCTACGATTTATATATTCATTATTGATGTACTTCGATTGCTTCCTAAATATAAATCCAAAAGATGTAACTGTCTAACTTTCATCTGGATTTAATTAATTAATTGAGTAAATTGTTTATAATTTAACATGTTCTGATAGTGTCAGCTGTACTATGTTAAGATTAACTAATTCAATTTTGTAAAATAGCAATTAAATATTAAGCAAAATATATTACAGGGGCCCCCTTAAAAATTTACTTCTTTTACGTGATTTACTACAATTTGTACGTAAATATGTAGACTTGTTTTTGTAATTATATACCTGTTTACTTAACCCTTATGTGACTGACAAAAAAAACACCTTATATTGACGCGATAGGTACCCGGGTACCTACATTGAAAGCACTTGGTATATTTATTTATTTTT
>JAHWXV010455999.1:0-11268 GCA_024586415.1 Phrixothrix hirtus
GATGTTTTCGAACACGGGTTATTCAACAACCTAAAGTTTACGAACGCATTTAATTAACCCGAGTCACAACCCGATCCAATAGGTTAAGTTTCCGAAAAGGCCTATAATCTTATCATATTTGTTTTGTAACCTACCATTTAAATAATTCAGGATTTTATTAAATCTTGGATTTTGTAACTATATTTAATTAATATTTTATTTCTATAACCGACCTTGAATTCCTTATTTTATTTTATCTGTACACTACTACCAAATGATTCAAAAATATTGTTGCTTGTTGAATTTGGTGTGTTGCACACTTGGTTATCTGTATCACCTAAAGTCGGGATATATGAATATTTTGTTAAAAATTTAATTTTACATTGCGTTTTCCCATCACTATACATGTTTTATTATAATAAGCATTGTTTTAATTATAATTTTTGGAAGTAATCATCTAACAAAGTGGTATCTTTCTGTTATTTGTTTCTGAAACTAATTCACAAAGGATGATTTAATTTTCAGTACAATTTTATGTTAATAATCTGGTAATTATCATATGGTATCCCTCGGAATTTCTCATATCAATGCGATCAACATTAAAGGAATTTATGATTGGTACTAAATTTAAATAAACAGCAACTTTTTGAATCATGTGGTATCATTTTTTAGTGTTTTAGTTTTGCTTGAGTTTTAGGAATTAGCGATAACAAAACATTTCAAAAGTTTATTTTTACTTTTATTTTGCCATTTTGATTATTTGAATTTAACTACTGTAATTAAATTAAAACTCTGCTGTCTGGTTCTCGAATTCTACTGAAGCGACCATGAAAAACATTTAAGTAACATACATTATACATACAAATTTAATGTTAATCATTCATTGCAATAAAAGACTTATTAATTAATTGATTTCCTGGTTACGAATTTTTTATTAAGAGTCGTTATATATAAAGCCTTCATTTTATATCTACTCATGTAAACTTATTAACTATTATAGTAATATTATTTAAATATTTAAGCAAAACCATAATCATCTTTGTAATTTTTGACTAGATAATAAATTTTGGAAATATATTAAATGTTATATTTTTATAATTATATTTAAATTAACAATTTATAATAAAAGAATACAATATAGAATAATTACAAACATTTAGTTGTTGTCCTGGTCCTTAGTTTTCTCGCACAAACTCATAATTAGCTATAAAGTCATTTTCATTGTAACAAATCCATATTTAATTAATTTTAAATAGTATTATTATTTATATTATTAATTTAAAGTGGTATATATAACTTTATATTTTATACATAAAATTGTGTATTTATTTGATATTATAATTTAATTTGCTAAGCATTTTTCATAATTTTTGTTAAAAAATTTAGCCGCATCCACATTAAATTAATAATCAAATTAAAGTTAATATATTATTAATATACTAATATACTATTTCATAGGGTACAGTTTTAGTTTTCAAATGGCGATTTAAACAGGTAGATCATTATTACTATTTATTTTTTGTATTTCATCACTTAAGTTTTTCTTAAAGATCTTCTAAATCTACACTTCTTTCCTCTTCTCTTCTATTTCTATTTCTATAATGACTTTGTATGTTAATAATTCTTAATATCACTTGTATTTTCCTTTTTTCTATCTACCTTTAAAACGTGTTGTACATGTACAAATTTGTTATTACCTACTTTTATCTAAATTACATCCTTAATTTGCAATTTAACGAAATTTAAAATATAAAAAACAGTTAAACTTTAATTAAACATAATAACTTATTTACAAAAACTAACATCTTACTTTTGATTAAAACTTTTTCTCTTTTATACTACATATATGAGGTGTGATCAAAAAGAAACAAAAATTGTAATTTTCTTCAAAAAGTATTAATTTATTCGTCAATTTTTATACTGTCCCCTTCAAAGTAGTCTTCCTGGGATACAACACAGTTCTGCCAACGTTGTTTCCAGGTTTCAGAGCACTGTTGAAATGCCTCTAGGTATTGCTTTCAGCTCAGCCAGCAATTTTTCCTTTATTTCCTCTATTGTTGAAAAATTTAAGGGTCCTCTTGAGTTGAGGGAATAGGAAAAAGAATATGGAGGTTTGGGATCACAGTGATCTTATGTTTCACCAAGAAATGCTTAATGGGTAATGCGGAGGGGGTGCATTGTCATGGTGTAAAATGGTGTAAAAGTTTTCTTTCCGCAGTTCAGGTTCTTTCCTTCGGATAAACTCATGTAAATTATGCATAACTTGTAGGAAATGCCCTTTATTAACTGTGCAGCCTGAGGGTAAAAAATTTAAAGTACACAACTCAGTTATGGTCAAGAAAATGGTAAAAAGAACCTTTACGTTTGGCCTTTGGTTTTGGCTCTTCTGAACAATTCCATTGCAATGATTGAGCCTTTGTTTTGACATCATAGCCATTTCACCACCATTATAACACGTTGGAGTAATTCTGGGTCATTAGTGACGTCAGCAAATATTTGTTTGGTAATTTCTATGTGATGCTGCTTTTGTTGAAAATTCAGAAGTTTCAGAACGAATTTAGCTGCCAGTCGTTTTATACTCAAAAGCCTAGTGAAAATTGCTTTGCATGAGCCATATGATATTCCTAGTTCTTTAACAATCGCTCTAATGGTAATTCTTCGATTAGCAAACACACTCTCTTTTACTGTTTTAACATATTCATCATTACATAAGGTGGCAGGATGTCCAGATTCAGCATCATCATTAACGTCTTCATGGCCTTCTTTAAAGTGTTTATATCATTCATAAGCATGTGCTTGTGACATAGTGTTACCATCAAAGGCTCTTTGTAACATTTTGAATGCTTCACTGCACTTAATTTTGTTTTAACACAAAATTTTAAACAAATTCTTTGCTCCAACATGTTGCCATACATAAAGATCACAGAATGCTTTCAAGAATGTCTTACTTCACGGTCTAAAACTTATGTAAACTTCACTGACAGTACTATCAACTTGAAAAAAATATTTAACCAAATCGATACACTAAAATTCTCGTTTCTTTTTGATCACACCACATATTTAACTTATGAATAATATAAAAATAATTGTAAAGCTATTTTTATAATATAATTCAACTAGTGATAATTTAAATAAACATTCAATACTAAAAAAGATACATACTTATAAATTGTTTATTATTTAATTTAACTTATTAAACATTTTGATGAGAAATCCAACCTTAATGCTAATAGAGAAATTTTTGTAATTAGGGAACATTGCATACACGTTTGTATTTTTTAAAATGAAACATAATTGTGTTTAGAAATGATTTACAGCATTGATTTTATAATAAAATTAATTTCATTGTTTTTGAACCAAAGTGGATTTTTAACTATTCACAAGAATTGTGGTCCCATGAACCATGATTTATCAAGATTATACTGTACATAATGATCATATCCAAGTAAACATTTTTTGATATCAAAATATTTCAACTAAGAAATTTTCAAGAGCTTACTAATATATTGAATTCTAATAAAATATATTTTTGGAAACATTGTTTTCTTTATAACATTCACTAAAAATGCTAAAAGTATTTAACGAAGTATATCCAAATATAATGTAAAAATTAGGCAGGTAATACAAATTGAAAACTTACTAAAAACGAAATTTGATTAAAACAAAATTTAAATGGATATAACTATATTTAGATGAATTTTTAAACAATATTTCTATATCTTTTACTTTAGTAATTTACTGTATAAATAAAGCAAAAAATCATATCTCTAGTTCATATTCAAATTATAAATTTTAAAATATATTTAAAGTAAAGTTAAATTGTATTAAAGATTTATAAATGCATATTTCTTCAAGTTCTAATTATTAATATTGAAAATTTTATTAACAGATGTTATGTAGTGATTTATTAATAAGACATTTTTAAAATACTTCATCTAATAAAAATTAAAACAATTTCTGATGTTTAAAGATTGATTGTTTGAAAAACTTTCATTGCTTAAAATGCGAAATAATTATAAATTTGTTCAATACATTACTGCTATTTATAAATGCAGTTTGCATATTTATTATAAGATAATTTCACATGATGCAGCCTTAGTATCTTGTTCAAATGTTACTCCTTCCACAAATTTTGAAGAGATGCACATTTATACCTGGAGTTATTTTATAATGAGTAGTTGAGTAGTTGATTATAAATTTTCGTTCATGTAAAGTATATGAGACAAAAATTAACCTATTAATATTGCATCATACAGATTTTCTCCTTGTACAAATATATCAAACTTGCAAACTAAATTTTTATAGGAATAACAGAGTAACATTTATTATTTTAGCAATATTTATAAAATATATTCCATAAATTTTAGGAGTTTTTGAATCAGAAAATTTATAAATTGACCATGAATATGCACAAAGATCTTTATTAAATAAAACTGAATTAGCTATTATTTAAAAGGATTCTAGATTTAACTTTTGTATGTTAATTAACAGACATTTTTATGTATAGCAGATAGTTACATACGTCATCCAAATTCTTACCTACCAACCCACGGGTACAACATTCCTAGTGAACCAGAAGGTGATTGTGTTCATAGTCCAGGTGCCGAATCTGATGATGTGGAGCCTTATGGATTTCCTAGTATAAGAAATAGAAGAAAACAATGTGATGATGATATTGGTTCTGTCATTACTACATTAGGTAACATATTTTTAAAATGTTAAACTTTTTAATTAAATCTTTTTAAATTTTAGATGAACGTCATTCATTATTGGGTGGTTATCCAAGTAATAGTGATGTTTCTACTAACCTTTGTGAAATAGAGGATTCAGAATGTGAAACAGAACAGAAGCCATTAAATTACTTATCTGTGCATCAAACGGAAGTTTGACATACATTATTCAAGGGTTCCACTCATAAGACTCGATATCCTGGATAATTTATTTTTGTGGTACCCATAAATGTTTTGTGATTATAAAAACTCTGATTTCTTTTTATATTTGTAAATACTATACTAGTATTTACAACTTTAAAATATGGAATTGACTGTAACTATTGAAAAACAAATAATTCATTATTTGAATTATCATAGACTTGCATATCATAAAACATTATTAGTTATATGATGTAAATATTATATATATATTAGAGACTATTTTTTATAAACAGCTAATTACAATTATATTAAATTTTATTAATCTAAATAGTTTATTTAAATAATGTAAATTGTCTGTATCATAACTAAAATTTGGAAATTTAATGCTAAAATTTAGAAAAATTGATTGAAAAATATCATATCTTCATTCACTGAAAATTATTTCATCATTATTTAATAAAACATATTTTACTTTAAACAATTTAGTTTCAAAATAAATTAATTATAATATAATGATGTGATATTTCTTGGAGATAATGTGTATGTTAATATTGGTATTGGAATGATATAACATGAGATTGTTTGAACTTCCAAAATTTAGTAATCGTGGTATATACTTTTCTGCATATTTAGTATTATTGAAACAAAATTGTTTAAAAAAAGTTGTGTGTTGTAGACAAATGTACTGATCTATTATTTTTACGTAATTTATATAAATGTTATATGTATTTTTTATTTGTACATTTTTATTGATAAAAAATGTGCCTAAAAGAGCAGCTACACTCCGGCAGCTCGAACTAATTGCTGTGCGAAGCAGTTAAACCTATTTAATAGAATTTACATTTTTTAATAAAAGATGATCTTAGTGTTTTTTACAATTTAGTAGCTATAATTATTATTAGTATATTAAGTAATAACCATTGTTTTAACTTAGTGTATGTTTGCATGTGATATAATTTGTCTTTACCAATAATTTGATTTAGTAGATTGGTTAATAATTAAATTTTATTCTAATTAATAATTTTTAAAGTAATTTGTATTTTTATTTTAAAATAAAATAAATTTTGAGTTTTATTATTGTTTTTGTGAGATAAATGCTTAAATATACTAGGTGATCCAAAAATTTAGCATGCTGCAAATTTGATTATTGTTAACACCAAAAGTTGGAATATATAAATCTAATTTATTTAAAATGTTAAACTATTTTAAAAAATCTTATATTTGGAGTTTTAAGCAATTGATTTTAACAATTTTGCAAAAATGAAAAGCTTTTCCTGTTCATCACCAAAGTAGCAGTTTTCTTAACAGTTCATTTCATTTTTACAAGGGAAATTTTCAATATTCTTGTCATGCTTGCGATTATGCTTCTAATTTGATGGTGCAGATTACAACTTCTAGTAATATATTATATAGTATCAGTGTTATTGCACTTGCAAATATGTTTGGGTTTGGTAGAAAATAAATACTGATACTGAATCAAGGATTTGGTAATTGTCTGGTTTAAATAAATTTGAATGATATAGAATAAATCTATTTATATATTTAAAACTGTTGAGTAATTTTAAATCTACTCATATAAATATTTACCTCAATCAATGTATTACATTATTTTCATGACATTTAATGGGGGCAATCTGGTTTAGAAGGAAGAAAATTACATGATTTTTAGGAATTTTTTTCTGGGAAACAATAAGGACTATTAACTTAAAACCTTTTGGCCTATGTGTACACTTTTAGTTCATCTCCAACCTATAAGATGGCCGAAATATACAGAATACTATGTAATGCTAGCATTACAATGGTCGACACTGTTGCCTATTTTCTGTTTATGTTCACTGCCACAGTTTACTACTGCATAAATTAAAATTGTCATTTTGTTTCATCTCTAGGTCGTTTGGACAAACTTAATTACAATTTCAAAACATTTCTTTAAAATTTGTTAACAGCAGTAAACATTTTATAACGGGGCAGTTAATGTTATGATTAATTGAATTATGAAGATCACAACGATTCTTACGTTTTCTGATTATATTATCAGTTAAATAACCAGATTAATAAATAAATAGGTAGGTTAACGATGTATTAAAGTTAACAACATTAAATATAAATATTACATTGAAATTATGTGCAGGGCCGTACACAGATATTTTTCTTGAGAAGGTCGAATTTCTAAAAAAGTGCCCCTTATTACTTCAATGTTAAGTTTTGATATAAAGTCAACGTTTCATCTACTTTTATAAGGGGGTTGTCAAGGCATTACCTACATAAAATGCTTCTGCTCCTAGAGTTATATGACTTTATGTCAAAACTTAACATGGTTCATTTCTGAAGTTAACTTTAACCTTGAAAACCTTGCTACCTGTGTAGTAAATTATACAAATAAAACAAATATATAATTAAGCACATTTACTGTAAATAGTGGACATCCTAAGGAAAAATATCTTTTTTTCAGTAAGTAAAAATTAAAAACACAAATAAAAATTTGGCATAAGTTAGTTTAGTTAAAGAGATTTGTGCAAAAATGTTATGATTTTATCTCGGTTATATTTTGAAAAAATGATTTTCCGATTCCTTACAAAATTGCCACTTTACTCTACAGGGTAGGGCAAAATAGTCACTGTACCCGATATAAGAATAACTGTTCAAGATTTGTTCAAATTAGAAGCAATATTATCCCTCTATACAAAGGTGGTGAAATTTTTTAATACATTTAATGTTATTTTCTAACTTAAATTGTACTTTATTTAAAAAAATATTAGCATATAAAATTCTTTATATATTTAGTGAGCTATTGTTCAATTTATTTATTTATAAAGATTACAAAAGCACCATTGTCTTCTTCTTTACACCCGGCACAAGCTTCGTATATCCGTTGTATATAGCCTGACCACCCAATCCTTCTTTCATTTACTCTGGGAAGTAGTCCCCACAAAACAAGCAATTAGCATCAGTGACATCACTGTTGGGGTCCTCAAAAAAGCAAGATTTGCTACTTCCGATTTCTTTTTCCCTTTAAATTCTTTTTCCTTTACTCCCCTCTTCTTTTCTCCTTCTTTTATTTATTTAGTTCTAGTCTGATTTTCTTCAGTCTTTCCTTTTTTACCCTCGCTGTTACAAGTCAGACTTGTAAAGCCTTGAAGTAAAACCTGTTGATAATCCTTTTTTCTGCTTATTTTGTCATTTGGTAACCTTTGTTTTAAAATTTGTATCATAAAGGTAACTGTATGCAAATTAAATTTGCACTATTCCTCTCCTGTTTGTCCCCAAAACAAGAACCTTCAAATAGTGACTAAATCCAAAATGACAATCACGTGCAAAAACTAAAGGTCCTAGAAATACGGGATTTTATATTTGCATCCATCATCGCAAGCGACTGCAACAATGTTACTAAACTCGTATAACCGAATATGCCGCTTTACTCTCGTCATTTTTTAGTTTTTTGAGACTTCCCTGAAATCGTCTCTAACGATTCTTTAAAAATTTACATATTTATAAGGCATTTACTGGCCTTTTATATAATCTAGGCAGTTTCTCGAAAAATTTTCCGTAACTCGAATAACCGGAAGTAGTTTCACCGTTAAGTCTGAATAAAATAATTACGAAACTATAAGCCCTACCTAAATGAAAATTTATATTTAAGATCATAATTGCCTTTATCTGCAAAATCAAAAATTTGATTAAAATCGAATTAGCAGTAGTACCACTTTTTTCTGTCATTTTAGATATTTTTCGAATTTTTCGTTTTTCGGGATTTTCTCGGAATCGGCTATAAGGATTTTTTAGAAACCTATTATATTTCTTAGATATTTAAGACCTTTTCATATAATCTAGGCGGTTATTTAGAAAATTTTCTGTAAATCATGTAACCGGAATTACCTTCACCATTAACTCTGAATAAAATAACTATGAAACTAAAAGCCCTAACTGAATCAAAATTTATGTTTAACGTCATAATCTCTTTTATCTGGAAAATCAAAAATTTTGTTAAAATCTAATAACTGGAAGTACCACTTTATTTGTCATTCTTAGATATTTTCCAAATTTTTCGTTTTTCAGGATTTTATCGGAATTGGCTATAACGATTTTTTTAAAAATCTATTGTACTTCTTATATATTTAAGACCTTTTCATATAGTCTAGGCGATTACTCAGAAAATTTTCTGTAAATCTAGTAACCAGAAGTACCTTCACCATTAACTCTGAATAAAATAACTATGAAACTAGAAGCCTTAACTGAATTAAAATTTATATTTGAGGTCATAATCGTCTTCGTCTGCAAAATCAAAAATTTGGTTAAAATCAAATAACCAGAAATACCACTTTATTTCTGTCATTTTTAGATATTTTCCGAATTCTTCATTTTCACGGTTTTCTTGAAATTGGCTGTATGATTTTTTTAAACTTATTAAATTTCTTAGCTACTTAATTCTGTTTTATAATAACTAAGAAGTTTCTCTAATAAATTTTTGAAAATCGAGTAACCAGAAGTACTTGGAATAGTAGTTGTGAACAATGTATCTCAAAAACAAATCTTCATATGAAAATCAAAAACTATATTTAAGTTTACTACCTTCCGTGCATGAGACGGGCAAGAATTTAGTTCAAATCATATGACCGGAAGTTCTACTTTATTCTTGCGATCGATCTTTTCTCAAAGACCGCTATAACAATTTTTTTGAAACTTATATGTTTAACATCCTTTTACACGGACATAGAGGTTTTCCTGAAAAAATGCGTTGAAGCGAGTTATCAGAGAAAATCTCTGGAGTTAATCAGGGTTTTACATAACCAGTAACTTGGATGGGTGACCATTACAATTATCGTTCCCAAAATAAACATAATAATATTTTAATCACTTATGAACATTTGCATATTTGTATATCTATGAATGTCAGAGAAAGTCGTGTGATGTATAACGCCAGATCTTTTAATTTAATTTCAAAAATTGTTTTGGATATTAAGCAATTAAGTTAATTCATTTTCAACTGTGGGAAATAACCCAATTTCAGGGCTAAGCCACGAAATGACAAAAAAATATAAAACTCATCCTATACATTGATTTGAAATTAATGTTGTACGGGCCTATGAGTTGTTATTTATTTCCTGCATTTCTACGTTGTTATTGATTTCATTTTTTATAATTTGAAAATAATGCACAGGACAGTAACTAATTCATTCTGTTGTATTCCAATTTTTTTTTATATATCAGTCAAAATATTTGCACATACCGCGGATAATCGGGAGTTTACTGTATTATAAAAAATAAATAACAAAGGATTTTTTAACAATAAGAAGTTATTTTTGTAATAGTTGATTTTTATTTTCTTGATCATAGAAGTATGTATTGTATAGAAGTATTGATTTCCACCCAAAATTTCGATGTGGAGTTTTTAGCAGAAATACAAGTTTTAGGCCCCCCGAGTTCAAAAAAAAGCATTTTCACATCAAAGAAATGCCACATTTGATACCCTATAAAATGTTTAAGTTGGTATCCCTGTTGGAATCTCTTGGTCAACTGTGTATTCTTGGATAAATTCGGAAAATTGGAATTTTCTCGGTAACGGTGGATTTTTGGAAAAATTTATCCAAGCTATATAATAAGGAATTAAAAAGAATTAAAAAATATACATTTTGTATTCTTTACACAAATTCGCTAACTCTAACCATTTTTGAGTTATATGCATTCAAAGTATATGTGGCAATTCAAATTTTATTTAATTGGCCGAGAAAGTTCTGCGATGCAACAAAGCCCATATTTTAGAAAATACATTAATTTTATTAATTAAAATCCGAAACTATTGTTGGAATTAAATTAAAAGATTATATTATTTGATTAAGACCTTTTTAATTAGAAAGTTTCGTTACAACTTCGTATGAAACTAAAATTAACTAATTTAGTTTTCTTTAACTAAATTTGGCCTATGAACGAAACTTTTCAAAGTCTATTGTAATAGATATTTGCATCGAAGATGTTTTGTTCTAATATTAGATTGATAAAAAGACTTCCCGTAACTTAGGTATAAAGTGATAGGCAAAACAGGCAGAAATTCAGTTAGTCTTTAATATAAACATAGTTGCCAGTACATTGGCCGTCCAATCATTGATAACATGAAAGAAAACTATACTTCAGATATACATTATTGAGAGCGCCCTCAAACTTTACGCGCAAATATGATGCACTAATATTATACTGATTTCAATTTCCATCCAATTGGACGGCCAATTTTTATTTATGATAAAGAAGAGGTTGTTAAGTTGTATTGACATAAAAGTTATTTGACGTTAGAAGTTCATGGCCGTCCAAATAATAACAAAACGGCAATGTATGGCCGTCTAATTGATATATATGCATATATATATATATATATATATATATATATATATATATATATATATATATATATATATATATATAT
>JAHWXV010456012.1:0-11913 GCA_024586415.1 Phrixothrix hirtus
TCACACTTCACATGTGTATGAACTAAGATTAAAAATATAAATCAAATGAGTGTTTACTTTAATAAAGTCAAATTGCTACTAGTTCAATAAAAATCTACTATAGGTCAAAAATTATAACATAAACATAACTTACATTTTCGTAATCTGTAATTAGTTGGAGAAAGCCTAAATTCACATGATTAACTAATCTGAAGTAACGTAGTATCCTATATAATTGAGACTGTATATATTTGGTGACCATAGTATAGATTAGAGGATGTATTTGAAGAGGTTGATGAGTTATTGGATGAAAATAGTAATAGACGAATAGACATTTTGGCATTTAAAGAAAATTCTAATTAGGTTATACTAGCAATACACCTGTACGGGTTGACAAAAGCATTGAACAACCAGAAGAACTTAATTTGGCAAAACACAAAATCTACGATAATTTAGCAGTCCTCTAATTAGGGAAGGTTTATTCATACGGAATAGATTATGCATATAAAAGTTTATTTATCTATGCAATAAATTTGTACATTATATAAATATTTTACTTATAACTAAATTCAACATTTATGTAAGAAATTTATAATAAAATAAGACATATTAGTTTTCTTTAGCGCTATTATTATCACTATCACTACTGTACGATTCAGAAGTATCGACATATATAAGGAATGGTACTGTATCTCTAACTTCTTGGTCATAACGATCATTGATAATTTTAATTGTATGGGGAATACAATTTTGCCAAGCAATCTGATCGCATTGGTTTAAAGGTTCCTGCCACATTTCCACTACTTTTTCATCATTGTTACCCTACTAACCTATATTTTTAAATGTTGCTTCGCTTTCGCCCATATAAGTTCAATAGCATTAAAATCACAATGGCAAGGAGGAAGCCGTAAAACTTCATGGCCATGTTTCCATAATATGTGTAGGCTTTCTAACACTTTTCGTATTTCCGTCTTGCCATGACCTGAATTTTCTTCCTTTTGAAAAAATCAGAGTTTCATCTAAAAAGATAACCTCCCTTCTAAATGGCGATTCCAAATTTTCTTTATACTATTTTTAAGAAATAAAACCGTTTTACTGCGATGTCAAACTTTTCGGTTAAAGCTCTTCCTTTTTCCTTTTTGAACTTAAAACCTGAATGCAAAAGCAAATAACGTAAGGAACTGATGCTTAACATTACATGAATTTGGTTTTTCAATTCTTTATTCAATAACTTAACACTGATATACTTTTCTAAAACTATAAATAATTATTTCACTAATTGAAGCTAAACGTGTGAAGTATTACTTTGCTTATACATATCGTACAATGTATTCCTAACTTCCATTTTAGTGCGTTTGTCGAGGTCAGCAGTTCTAGATTTCTTACGATGTCCTTTTTAACCGGTGAAGAAGGAATTGGAATTATAGTATTTCGTTACTTCAAGGTATACACAATTCGCAAACTAATATTAAGGGCTTCAGTTACCCTCTAAAACAAAGTGGTTCATACTATTCAACAATAACTAATATCAATACACTTACTTCTTGACAGCATTTAATGATATTAAAGCACCTCCATGTTCTTTCTCGCATTCAAAATACCTTAAAAGGCTTAGCACCATTTGCTGTAATGGTGGTCGCAGTTTACGGCCCGGCATACTTTTGTAATCAAAATATCTAAAACTTTAATTAACTTCAGCTATTATTAAAACGAAAGGCATATAAACTTAGACTTATGACAAAATAGCTCTTAAAAGAACTGCTTTTTTATAAAAATCTAAAGATGATAATTACTGTAAAACACACAATCTCCCCAACAAATAAATAGAGAAGTGAAATTACATATTAACCTCAATCAAATATATGCCACTTATCTCCTTCTGGTTATCTCTCCTTATCACACTATTAAATTAGTACGACTAAAGTTCATTCCGGAGTTACTCACAAACTTTGTGTTTAGTATCTCTTTCTAACATATGTATATAAATTTAAGGTAAAGTTTATTAAGTATCTCGAAGCTTTAACTATATATCTATGACATAGCTGCCAAGATAAAAAAATCCAACTATATTAATATAATCTAATGATACTTAAAATAGTTTATAAATTACCCTAATAAGTGCACAAAATTTGAGTGGAGACATAAAAGGTGGCGTTTTATTGAATAATATTTTATGATGCTATAGTATGCATATACTTTTTGGAAATTTAATGAAGTTTTATTCAAATAGCCTCTTTTTATATGCTAAAAATTGTAATGAGTGTTCGTTTGAGCTCTTTTGTTCTGTGGACGTAAAGATTGTAACTAGTTGGGATAGTTCTTGATCGTAGTAGATATTGGGACTTAATTCAAACACTGAAACTTGTATACCGCGGGTTAGCTCTATGGAAGTAGGAGAAAAGGTCCGGGACCGTATTTTGGAAGTAACAGAAATCCTCTCACCCTAAAAATTATTAAAATCAATTTATATGGTTACTCCCCAGTGTGGACTGAGACTTGTTAACGATTCTATATTAATAATATCTACAGTTTCGGTTTTAATACGCTCTGTACATGTACATTTTAGTCATGACTTTGTTTTACTTAGTTTAATTAAAGCCTGTTATTTGTTTTAGGTATTATTTATAGGCTTTTGCCAGTGCTCTGTATCTATCGAGATCTATGTACACACTTATATTATTATACTCTATGTACGTTCAACTTGTGATACAATTTAATGTTTTTCATTTAGTTAGTCTTGCTGGCAAACTATGCTTTAAAAATTTATTTATGTTCGGAACTGTATATTTTGAATAACTAATTTTTATTCAGATTTTACCTTAATTTTTATGTTATAATTGAACTACGCTTTGCAGTGCGCTGTTTTAATACCTGATCGTATTTTTATATATTTAAATAAGAAGTTTTAAGACTTACTGATAAATTGGTTAATTACAGTTCTAATTTGATGCTAGTTTGAAACCTATTTACGTTAGTTAGTGCTTGATTCTATTTGTATCGGTGATACTAGAAGGCACTTGAATGCGCTTTCGTTGTAATATTAATTGAACGAAACGATTTATGTTTAATATATCAAAATGGCGAATTTTGTTTGTGTTTACGTAGTGCAATTACTTATGCATTTTTCACCGGTTTTTGATGCATTAGGTAAATGAAATTTAGTGAAGGTTTAATTGTTCTTAACCTGGGGGTTATTTAGGTAAAGGAAGAAGCGACATCCACCCATGGGGTCTGCCAACATATGTTTTAAAACAATCCAAGCTAAGGACGCACCTTTTGGCAAAAGGAATAAATCGCAGTGATTTTCAACAATACGGTAAGTTGCAGAACTATTAACCCTTTTTATGGAACGGTTTAAAATTGTTTAATTTGAAATGAATTGAAATACACGCCAAACAAACTTCGTGATTTCCCTGATTCAACGTCTTCGGCAAAAGAGCGCTATTTTCTACTTAATTTAGAAAATTACGGCCTGTTTGCACTTCGTTCGGTTTATTGTTAATATTTATATTCGCAAAGTATACCCAGATATTCTAAATTCGTGAATTTACCGTCGATAAAATAGAGATAAAGCACCTCGCTATTTAGGGGTGGTTCACAGTATTGTGCCCTTTCTCAGTATCAGTGTTTCTGTACTCTAGGGAGTCAGAAAACTACAATCTCTAGAAGCGACCTCTTAACTTTATGAAGCCAGTGCCTACTCTATTTTAAATGGCCTAACGTCGCTGCTTTTATAGCAAATCCGTTATCAACGAACGCAATTAGAAGCAAGCTTTTCTAGCTTACGGAGATCATATGA
This sequence comes from Phrixothrix hirtus, assembly GCA_024586415.1. Taxonomy (NCBI): domain Eukaryota; kingdom Metazoa; phylum Arthropoda; class Insecta; order Coleoptera; family Phengodidae; genus Phrixothrix; species Phrixothrix hirtus. The sequence continues at coordinate 3,779 of JAHWXV010456012.1, forward strand.
TTAGCGATGATTACGCCATCAGATGCGCTATTTTTATGTCCTATGAGTAATAACAAACTATTTTGATAGCATTGTTCCTGTACAAAACTAATTAATAATAAGTCATTAACAGCTAAACCATTCGGATTAAATCGTTCATAATTTTATACCATACAGAAATAATAAATACGGACTTAAAGCTGAATATCTCCATCTTGAATTAATTACGCTAAAGTGATTATTCTAATTAATACAGTGTGAAATTTTCCATAAATGTTGTACAACGTATGGATAATCTAATCTACAAGCGTCCACGCCTATGTTTTGCTTGTAAGGTCACGTTCGTTGACCTGTTTAACTATATTTTATGTAGTATATGTCAACGATCATGAACTCTTCGATTATTTACGTACTTTATCTAACATAAATAATAATACAAGTATAATTATAAAAACCATTAATATTAAAAAACGGAAAAATATCGGTAATTAAATATGAAATGCTTAAATAAAATATATACAGGATGTTTCAATTATGAATCGGTAAAAATAATTTAAATTACATACAATTAATGGGTCTTGACCTGAACTTAGCATCGAGTTTGTGCTTGATAATTACTAAATTAATTATTTATTTCAATTTAAAATGGATGACAGGTAAAGGCACGTTACAAAATGTGCATCGCACTAAAGTTGAATGATAGGCGTGCAAACTTTAGTTTGTTGCAATTTGTTATTAATTTTGAGAACATACGCCAGCGATAGAATAGTGAACATACATTTGACGTCTTTAATACATCATAATAACGCCGCGAAATATAGTCCATCAATTTGAATACAAGTTTGCGCGAGGGCGCTTTCTAGGTATTCTTTATTCATTGATCATAACATATTTAATATTTATTGCAGTATCTTCTAAATTAAAGATTCTATATCAAATTCATTTTTTGATATAAAAATTTACAATAATTTCGTTAACTGAACTTACTGTCAAGATGCGTCGTTATATCAAATTTTTTATATTTGTTGTATAGAAAATTTATAAATACTATCGAAACTAAAGACATTAATTTGATCTATTTATTCATTAAGATATTGTGTTTGCTATCTATATTTAGCGCTTTCATTATTTCGATGATAACATTTTACCAAGCCATCGATCGATTTGAATTTTATAAGGAAGTTTAATTGTTTTCACGCCATCGAAGTTTAACAGAACATTGTTATTATATATTTATACAATTTCGAACCTACATTTACTGAAGTTCTTGTGTAAATATTATTTTTAAACTTGTGCTAATAGATACAACGAATATTATTAGCACGGTGTAGGTTGAATTTCTAAAATTATAATTGAGTTACAAGAAATTGGTGTAGAAGTATATTAAATAAATTGCTTTAACTCAACCAACTACGTAATTTGCAAAGTATGTAGGCGACATAATCTGCAAAGAATACCTTGATTTATAGCGCATATTATTATATTGAACCTTATCTTAAAAAGAATGCTAAGGACTGAGCAGATCACATAAACATTTCCATTGTTCTATTTTGTATTTTGCACGGTATCAGAAATTGCAAAGGTGACTTCTAAGAGAAAATAAACATCATCACTGTTGTAACGTTTTAGCACTCAAGTAGTGCTATGGCGAGTCTTAAAGTCAGATACTTTGGAGATAAAGGTTTGCCGCCTTGATAGGCCACATAATTTTATCAACTACGAGTACATGAGGAACCCTCTCCTGCTCTTTTTTGAGTTTTATTTCTGTGTACCTGTCTATATCTGATTTATATAGTGAAAAATTTTAAACGACAATTTGGTACAATGCTTAAATTATGTAGCCTAGTTATTACCGAGTGTTGTAATATCAAGGCCAAAAGTCCGGCTTAATGTAATGTGTGTACAATAATGCGAGTAGTGTCACCAAATTGTATATCCTTCCCGCTTTGATATTTGAAATCGTTTCAAATTACTAACAAGAAAATTTTACATATTAGCGGGCATTACACGCACGCACTTTCTCGCACGAAATGTTAGCGCATACACATTTCCACATGAAAGCGTGCGCTTGTAAATGTACTTCATGTCGAAAGAATGCTTGTTCATAATCGCGTACGTAATTTTATATGATTTTGCATGAGCGAAAGCGTCTGTGTATTTAAAACCATCAAGTTCGTTGTTTCACGCACTTTCTTCTGTTCTGTTAGATCAGCTTTACGTTTCTAAGAATAATACTAATTTGCACGTATTTAGGTGTTGCATTTATTCCCATTTTATATATTTGTATTGTTTAATAATAAATTTTATGATGGATGTACGTGTATGCTCAAAGGAGCTGATTACAGATTTTATAAATTGGTACCGATCGTATCCATTTTTAAGGAAAATTAAATCTGATACTTCTAAAAATAGAAATCTGCGCGATGGAGTTTATAGAAATATTGTTAGTTTTTATAAATCACGTGGATTCCCTAACGCAAATGGAGACTTTCTAGTTAAAAAGATTCAGAGCCTTAGAGGATTGTTTAGAATAGAAATAAAAAAAAATTTGTGAGAGTGATCGTAGTAGACGTGGGACGGACGAAATTAATATTACGACATTGCAATATTATACCAAGAACTTTCTACTGGCAGAGTATCAAATATGGATAGGAAGAGGACACTGCTCAGGAAATAGGTAGCACATGTTTAAAGCAGAAAGGAGAAAAGAGTGAGTTTACTTTGAATACATTTATTACCTTAATATAAGATTAAATTTAATTTATTACATAAAAATCATACATTTACATTTAAATTGATTCCAAAAATTAAAATGAACCATGGTGTATGGTTTTAATAACATGCTTTTCCATTTGCTATCGTTATATCTTGCCATTCCACCTTACGTCCCGCATTAAAATACCTTTCATAATTTTCTCGATTTCGTTTTGATTCTATAGTAACTGACGTATCCCGGTTGTTTCTTTGTAAGTTGAGTAAATCCACTGTACGAGTACGCCAGTCACATACATTAATTGTGCCTGAAGCGATGTCTTCGCTGTCAACGCTAGAATACGATAAATATGAATTAGTAGTTACGCGTAAATAATTATGGGAAACACAAAAAACAAGTACTACATAGCAAATGTTTTCTGGTTTTAAATTTATAGCTCTACGTAGTATTTGAAACTTGGATACAATTATTCCAAAACATTTCGAGCACGTGAAAATCTGTAATTGAAAACTCTCTGCTCCCTTATCGAGTTCTCTTTGTGGATAAGGCTAAAAAACCTTTTCTCTAAACCAAATGCTTCATGCCCAACAAACACAAAATTATGGTTCTTGATAGTTTCGTTGTTTTTTGGTAAACTTAATTGTCGGTGTAATTTTCGACAAAAATCGGTATACTTCAATACACCTCCATCTGGCAATCTTCCATTTTTACCCACATCAACGTATATGAACTCATAGTTGTGACTTACTTAAACCAATAATACTATACTGTAGAAATTAATCTAATTATAGTACATTGCTCCAGAATGTGTAGGTGGAAGAATACGATTATGTTTTGCATCCATAGCTCCTCCACAATTAATAAAGTGCCTTTTACTTCGAAAACCATTTGCGATTTTCGTCCATTCTTCCGTAGATGCTGCAAACTGAGGAAAGTACAGACATTTCTTATAATTGGTAATTGCAATAAAAATAACTAACCAAGAAAGAATTCGATGCTTTCTTAGTTTTTATTGATTTTCTGCTTATTTGCCAAATCAAGAGAAAAATCGATATACAACATCAATTCATTCTTCGCTAGGTATTTCCATTGTTTAGTTTCTACTGAGCATTAGTATACAGGGGAAAAAATACATCGCTAGAATATTTATAATGATTTCGCAACAAATTGAGGTAACTGCTAAACCTGCAGCAAAATCAAAGAAGAATAAGTTACAAAATTCGCAATTCGGGTTCTTAGAAGTATGTACTACAAATTTGAGGGCAAACTGTCAGCAAACAAACGAATTTGAGGCAACTGCCAAACATTAACCAAAATGGATCCTCTATAAGTCATCTAATAGAGTAACAAGTAAGTACTCTGCTTAAGAACGGTTTATTAAAAAAATTAAAGGAAGACATCAATTTATGTGAAGGTGGTTGTAATATAGGTCTACATAGTAGAGTTAGTGCTCCAGTCTCATCGTGTCATTCTGCATATTTAACGCATCACAACATGTAAGTAATGCAGAAGAACACTGTTCTAAAATTACTATAAATTTCGTAATGTAACTTTTTGTCTTAATAATTATAACAAAAATTCGTTTATATGTATAAATTTTACTTTACCTTCGTACTCATAACATAGCATTGAAATTGAAGGGATAGACTGAACCTTAAATGATAACCGATACCTAATCAACCCTGCAGTTACAAGTGGAAACTTAATTACTACATTTATAAACAAACATTATTTGTATGTATGACTTACTTTCATATACTCTGTTTTTAGAACTTCATAAATTGTTTTGCACGTTTCTGGCATGAGGTTGCTCAAAGATGAAGGAGATATTTCAGTACTAAATTTCAAAATTTCAAAGGATCGCCCTGTTGATAAAAATCTAAGCGTAGCTATAAGACCTACCTCTGAACTAATGCTTTTTCTAATTATTTTATCATGTTTGGTGAGTTTGTGCTTTATTTTGTTGAGTACACTGTCAAAGGATATGCTGTCCGTACGTAAATTATTTCTAAAACCCTCAACCAAGTGTAGATGATTAAAGCGTTGTCCAAATTTTTTGGTCTAATATTTCCCCTTGCGTAATCTTTTGCAACAATAATTTCATTCATACCCGCTATAATAATGGTAAGCGATATGTTTCTCCATTTGATAGGGGTAAACACTACTCTTCGCAAAATATGTTATGATTAAGCAGATAATAAAACTTCATATGCCTACAAAACCGCGTGAATTTTCAATGCTTCTACATACGCCAGATTAACGGATTTATGTGTGTGTGATTTGCCTTTACACGTAGGTTCTTTCCCACGTACATATCTATTGACAAGCTTTTGTTTGTGAAAGAGTGTGTAGGCGTTTTAAGCGCAACAGTTTAGTCCTGCGTGATTGCGTATAAGTTCCGCACCGCGTTTAATATTGTACGCTCCTGATGGTGCGGCAAAGAGTTGTACTGTAAAGGCCGCTGTTGATTTTATACACCTTTACGATAATGTTTCGTTAGATTTTTTTTGTGTCATTGTTGTCCATGCTTTAAAGGGCCTGCTACAGCTCATCAAGTTGGGGGTGAACGTAATGAGCAATTTTAATTTCACATCAAAGGTTATTCCAATTTATCCAGATATGACGAGCGCGCCCATACTATGATGATTCTGGGTAAAATATGATGTCGTAAAAGTCGAATTGAACCTTCAAGCTATTTTTACAAAGTAACGCACTATGCCACTGGGCAGAAGCATCAAGTTAACGTAGATTACTCAAATTTTAGTGAACATAAATAAAAATTTCGACTATATCTTCGATATTTGAAGAATTTCAAAACCTAACATAAAAAATAGATTTTCCTTGTTAATTTTTCTCTACGCTAGCACACTCAAGAATTATTAGTAGACATAAATGAGCAATCCCACAGAGTACCTCGAGGAGGCAGTAGCTGGTTACTGCTTCCCCAGGTTCTTTATGGAATACGCTCACGGTGTTGACAAGTGTAAAGAATATTAATTTCAGTAGAAACTAATAAATTGGTCTCATTTGCAATAAGCAATTTAAACATAAATTAATGGTAATGCAGTTCTAAATCATATATAATACAATGCAACCTTACAAGTTCTATATAAACCCAGCTAACATTAATGACAACATTTTCCATATAAAACAATAAATGTATAATGTACTTCGAAATTTAAGACGTAATAATGCATAAAAATTAATGCAGTTTTATGCATTAATTTATATAATTGCTAAACTATTAATTTAAGGGTTAAGTGGTAGAACAGGGGTATTGCCTCCATCGTACCAGCTGAACCTCCCTTTGTGGTTTGTATCATATTAAGCAATTTTCCTTTTTTGTTTTTTCTGTTATATTTTTCTTATAATCTAATATCTTTGATTTCTACATAAATACTAACATATACAAAATACTATATGATTGCAAATAAACGTTATCATTATTACTATTTTTGTTTTTGTATACTTAGGTCTAATATAAATGTAAAAATAGTTTTGACAACATGTTTTCAACAACACCGTAAAACCAAGCAGAACTCTTGGATATTTAGTACATATAATACAAGGCATGTTTTTAAGTAAGTACTGTTTAAAATCACAATAAAACAAATTAACTTTTCTTAACAATTTTACTTTTACATGAAAGCCTCTACCCTAATCTACTATTCTGCATAATTTCTACCAATATTATGGTATTTATCGTATCGTAAAATCAGCTTTTGAATCCCATGCTCATAGAAGTCTGCCGCCAACCTCACAGAGAACACTTCTGGAAACCTGGGGAAACACATTAGACAACGATGAAACCGTAAAGCGTCTGTTGTATTTTACTCTTTCGTCAACTTTCTTAACCAAATCTCCAGTAACGACAGAAGGTTTCCCACTTCGTTTCTCATCGTGCATATTCGCGCGGTCATCTTTAAAACATATAACCCATTTCCGTACCATTTATTCACTCATAATGTTATCTCCATACACTTCACTAATCTGACGATGAATGTCAGCCGATTTAATGCTTTTAACACTAAGAAACCAGATTACAGCGCGTATTTCACATTCGGCGGGATTCTCGATCAGCGGAGGCATTTTAAACGGTTACAAATAAACGTAAACACGGTTGAATCTTTCAGTAATGGTGTATTATGCTTGCTAACAGTTGCAGGTACACAGCTCGCAAGCGTGGGAAGCTGTCGCAGCCCTCACATTGGCAGAATTTCAAAACGGTACTTACTTAAAAAACACACCTTGTACATATTATAATACATTAACAACGCACCAATAACACGACAGGTTTTTTAAATTATGAATCATCAAGGTCGTTAAAATGGCGGGCATTGTAAAAGTTTCCATCTTAAGACAAACACCATTAAGGAAACGATACTTATTTGTAAGTAGTTTAGAGAGTACTACAATACGTTAGTGTAAATCACAAAGAAATAAACAACCAAACGATAAAATATGTCGCACCATCATACATCCTTCTCGATACGTTGAAGTTGTAAGTGATTGTAGAATTGTTTATGTAGATTAGAATGTACAGGGTTCCCGATGTTCTTTTTCACCATATCGTTGGTTACATACTGATTTCCATAAGTTGTTCGTTGCTGTAATTTTTAGTTTTCATTTTTATGTGTTACTTGTGCCTTATATCATTGATTTATTGGATTATATGAGTAATTAGTTAATGCAGTGCGTGTATACACCATAGAAGGATTGACAGAACGTCTATATGATGCTGAGAAAATATCTATTTCGCGATAATCGTAAAACTATCCGTCTAAGGTAACAATTGCTATATCGTAGGGCACAGGCATGTAGAAAGTGATAATAAACGTTTTTAACGCATTGATTGCTTGCTTCTTAAGGTACAACAAAAAAAATACCTACTTTGACTTCGCCAAGTTTAATTTTATTTTAAGGGCAATTCATCAAGACGTTACTAAAGATAAGTACAAAAACGGCATTTATAAATTGTAATTTTTTTCGGCTTCTGATAGGTTTAATATTTAATAATGAAACTAATTTTGCAAACACTTTTAGAAATCTGGTTATGGCGTTCTATTTAATTATACCTGCTTGAAACTAGATGTTTAATTTATATGCATGCAAATCTAAAACTGAAAAAAGTGGGACACTGGCTTGTATCAAAGGAGCGGAGTGCATAGAAAATGTTCTATTAAAGTCGTTGCAATGTGATACCTAATCAACAAATGTATTTCGTAACATTTACTTTGAAGACTTCGTGAAGTTATATCTGGACGTAGCTACCGCAGTAGTTCTCAAATGGTAGATATTTTTTCATTATTCCAAAAAGGGCTGCGTTTAATTTCATTAATTTACTAATCGAGCTTTTTAGAAAGCCATAAGTGCGTGTTAAAGTCACCCCGTATATATATATATATATATATATATATATATATATATATATATATATATATAT
>JAHWXV010456028.1:0-26962 GCA_024586415.1 Phrixothrix hirtus
TAACTCGAATTGCTTTACTAATAAAGCCTATTTATTGATTGTTATTTACTCATGTGATTTCATTATTACCTGTATAATTATTTTCTTTCAGGAATTATAAGTTATATTAGTGTGTACTGCAATTTTAGATATTGTTCGCCGTTGAAATATCTTATAATTCATCTTTTTTGGACGTTTTCTTCTTGAACGGCATGGTGCGGAAAGGAATGCTTAATTTAGCTACTGTTAATAATTAAATTTGCTTAATACTTTACGTTCTAGCCACTGGCTAATTGTTAGGATTAACCTCGCGCCGAACCGACCTCCGCAACTATTTTTGAGCTGTCATGCACAGCGTGTATTTCGGTCCATTTGTCTCGAAATTGCCGTAACAACTTCTTGCCACAAAATATGCCCCACACTGGGCGGACTTAATCACCAAGGCACTATCCGCCAATACTCTCTGATACAATCCAATCTTGACAACCAGCGAAGAATTCCTGAGGTATCCATTTAGGTGCAGAATTATTCTCCAAAGAGGTAGTCTCTTGATGTTTCCGTATTTTTTACAGGTTGACGGGAAGGCACGTGTAACGGAGTTTTTTAAATGCCTCTGAAAAGTGAGTGCAGATCTATCCACTTCTCTGTGCGTAGTCCCGTCCCTGTCGCCGTCCTGTGTGTCATTTAAGTGTTCCTACCAATAACAATACGACTGCTGTTATCACTGCAGCTTTATTGCGTCGCCCTTGATAATACACACTAAGCTAGAAAATCTACCAACTACTTGTCTAAGAGCCATGTCAGACGAATCCACTAGAATCGCACCACACAAATTGTGATATTTTATTTAGTACCCACTTGACACTCGATTTAAATATCAGTGTGAAAATGAACCCTAGAAAATTTTTTAATATCTAGTTCCTACAACCCTATCTCGCACCAATTTACTTTCCATTCGGGTTTTCAGGTTCCTACGCGATATATTAAGTTTTAATCGATCTGTATAAGGTTACTAACAATTCGCCTTTGTCCCTACTTTAGGGTATTAAATTGTAGTTATTATAATTTGGGTTTTATTGTAGTCTCTACTCGAGATATCGGAGCTATAACTCTACGGTTTACATTCTGCTCCTTAGAGCGTTACCTCCTGCAAACATATTTATGTATGTGATACAATTTGTTTTACATTAGATTACTTAGATTTATTAACACATTATGCATAGTTTATTATCTGGTAATTTTTAACTCGAAAAGGATTGGATTTTATCAAAGCAATAAAAACAACTAATTGTTTATGTTTGATTTTGGTTATCATCTTTTCAAGTTAATAAGATTCTATTAATAACATGCAGCGTTTGATTTTGTTAAAATCAATTATAACTTAATATACTGTTACACAAAAAGTGCACACATCTAGGAAAGGTTGTTATTTCCAGATGAAACCAAGTAATTTTGCTAGCTCTGGCGATGAGGTAAGAAATTTGGGAATGATGAGTGAGTTTAAAAAAATTGAGCTTCAACACGTCGTTTAAACGGATGACTTCTTATCAGCTTGGCGTGTAAAACTGACGATCTGGAAATTTGTGAGCAGGTAATATTCAAAATAAATTAAATAAAAATACAAACCTTGGAAGAAATAAACTTTATAGCAAATAAATAAATGAATTTTAACAAAGTTCATTGCATAACGTATTGTTTCAGAAATGTTGCAATAATGTACATAAAATTCAAAATATAGGAAACTAATCAATTCAGTAACAATTTGAAATTTTCAATATACGAATTTTACAATAAATATTCAACTATATAAACTGTACGTTGTACATAAAAATAGTCACAGTATACTTACAAAATGTTTTGATGTGCTCCTTTTCCTTTTGTACAAAATAAATCGGGTACAATGATAAGTAATTTACCTAAAACAGACTTAATTATGCACAGGTACGTTTATATTTAAATAAGTAAATGTTTTATAGCTGTAAAGCTTCATTCCCGGGTAAACGTAATTTATCGAAGGCCAAATTCATTTAATCAATGAAGATTTCAGCATCTCTAGCAGTAACATCAACGATATTAGCCTCCGGATACAACTGGTATTCTGAAGACGTTCAAGATACCTCATGGCATGTAAGCTGACGGAAATGCAGATTTCCCCACCGTAGATAAAAAATATTATCGCCGTCCCTGAATTAACTATCAGGTGTGCAGAATTTATTATTTATAGTTGACGAAAACATCGAAATAATTATAGCTGAATTTTTAAAGCATATAATTAGAAAATTTACCGTGTGCGGTGCAGATAAAACATGATTAAATTGTTCCAAAGATTTGCATCTTCCAAAATATGTTTATTGACAACTAAATTAAATCGGCTACTGCCTTAAACAAAAATAGCTTCATCTTCGTGCGTTGGGCACAAAAAAGCTTGTGATTATCTAGGAATAAACTGGATATACAATTAAAGATAATCTTTAATTCTTTCGTGGCACTACCACAAAACATTTCGACGGAAACTTTATCCCACACATTTGCAACAAAAAATGCTTATTCGCACAAGCAAATAAAATAGAGACCGCCTCTACCTGGCGGCTTCGTTCAAAAAGCCTCGAACGCACCTCACGGTCGTTCTTTATCACACACGTGTCCAACACACATGCTTTAAAAATTAACCTTGCCATACAAAATTATAGAATAGTATCTGCGAACTAAGAACATACTTAAAAATTTAGCAACGACTAACTTTTGTAAATTCTTTTAAAATTTTAAATTTGCGTTAATTCAAGATGGTTACTGGACCGCTATAAAATGAACGCAACAATACCAAAAAGTTGTTTTACCTTTATTGTATTATGCAACCCTATTTGCACAACCCACTTAAACAAATTATTCGACTACATCTTGTTTCACTTGGCATTATATAATTGTAAATGGAGATTGTTAATATTAGTTTACTATTTACAAAGGAACTTGTTGGTTTTTAATGAATTTAAAAATTTGTTTGACAGTATACAGTTGGATTTTAAAACAGTTGTAACCGACATTTTTTGTTTTAATATACCAATTTCATTATTGATTTTACGGGAATAGATTGCTCGGAATTTTTTCAACGTTGTATATGTTTGATTAGAACTGAATCTAGTCATAAGTTTACAGTTTATTTAAAAGAATTGAGTTTACTATTCATTATTTCTATTTGCCTAGGCGTTCTGTTCGTCTTTGTCAACAAACACTTTGTTAGTGAACGCATGTAAGTCTCTAGTTATTCGTTATTCACGAGCTAAATAAGACAACAACCGTAAAGAAGTTAATAAATCTGCACTATACTTTTCAAATAACGGCAACCCTTTAGTGCTCTACCGAAGTCAAATTGAAAGCTGTTCGAACACATATTTATATTGAAATCCTACATAGCGTCAGAGTTAAATTTTTCGCCACTTACAACTTATGAACTATTTATGTTATGTGCATAATTGCAAATCTTATTTGCATTTTATTTTGGTTAATTTTAATAGTTTATTGAATTATAATCACTTCAAGCTTTTGTACACAATCCTCACTCTAGATTTTCTTGAAGTTAAAGTATTTAACTGAAACTCAACATTTATTTTCAGTGGATTTCAATTTTAGGTAATTCACGAAGTGTTATAACGTACCTACTCCACTGCCTCGAGTTAACTTTTGTAAATAATTAATTAAGTAAATTTTTAAAGTACAAACTCGATGCTAAAACAGGGCATAGCTACGTTAATTGTATATATTTAAATTACCTAGAATCGTTTTTTTAATTGAATGCTAACAAAGCATTCTGTATATATTTCATTTAATTATTATTTATATAATTATCGAGCTTTAACTGACTATCATGTTTATTTATTTATTTATTTATTTACTTTTAATTACCGATCCATTAATTAATAATAGGATTAGAAATATTTTTAAATTTCTTGAATGAATTATTAATCCAACAGTTCAAGATTTTTGACCTTAGTCGACAAAACATTACCTGTGTAGATCAAGTAGTTTGAACTCTGTATAAGTAACACGTATGTCTAGGACAGATAAGATAAGCATACGTTAGTTTCAGCTAATAACGGAACTTTGTCATCATTTAAATTGATTTAATTGTTTTATGTTAATTAAAATGTAACTTATTTAGTTAAGGATTAGCTCACAACCAACTTTTCATTTTATTAATGTATGCAATTAGGCCGGTACAACTATTTTTGTTAACTAATAGTAATTAGAAGCAGTTCCATTAATGTTCTTCTTCACTACTTAAAGCAAATTAAATTATGCATCTAATGGCATGCTAGTTAGTCATAAAATGTTTTAATTAAGGGAACTAAGTAACTAGAAAACCGTTTCTCCTTGAAGTTATAAATAACAATTTCATATAAAGGCACGCGTTGTAAAGTCAAACTTCAAAGAATATTCACCGCCTTTGCTGGTTAAACAACTCATCTGAGAAATTTAATTATTTAAACCCAGTATTATAGGGCTTAATTCACCTCATAAACGAGAGCTGTATTGGTCCTATATAAAGTAAACTTTAGATTATTATATTAATAAATCTGTAATATTTCGATTACGTTTCATAATTAAAATTTACAACATAATAATTGTATTTTAATACAGGCCGCATCATTCTAAAATTTAAAAGGAACGGAACGCTCTGTAAACAATTTACGATATTCAACATAAGAATCACGAAGGTCGTTTACCTCCACTTTTAATTTTTAATTCAATAAATAAACTAGAACAATTCAATTCCGTTTGGTTAAAGATTACTTATATAGACACTCGCCCAGGTGTTGAAAAGCATTTCGAATTCTTCCGAATAAATGTTGAAAGATCAACCCCACATCCGATCTTTCGCGCCACGAAATAATGTAACCCCAATGGTCGGCATCGCTCCAGTTCCTGTAAATAAACCTAGGTCGGGTATAAATAATTTGGCACCAAACGATAATTACCTAAATTAAAATTTACCCGCGAAAACGCCACTTTTAAAACAAACACGATAGCTATCACACCGCAACAACAAGTAACTGCCATCTTGGTGATCCAAATCCGTTAGATCAAATAAATCAATTTTAAATAATAGCAAAATAGTGCACTGTCACGACATCTACATTCAGTAAATAAAAGAGAAACGGCCGACAACTAATTTTAAAAGGTTCATATAAATAATAAAATTCAAATGTTGTAAAACTTGATTTATTATGTTTAATAAATGACTTCTGTTACAAAGCCTTATTTCTGAATATATAATTGTACAAACAATTAATAAAGGATTATATTACTCACGTAATATAACCGCAGTATATGTAAACAGTTCCAAAATAAAAGGATAAATAAGTATCAAAGTGAAATACAGTTTAAACCAGTAAGCATGCAATTATCTCGAGTTAAAATTAGTTCCAAATAGTTTGAATTAAAATAAAATACATTTCCAGTGCTACATAATTAAATACAAATAAAAGTAACATTTTGAAAGGTGTACACCTAGCCCTGAAAGAAATAGTATAGTGCACATAACTTGCAAACTATAACTAAATTAAAATTAAATGTGTTAGTTGAGCTAATTACAACAAGAGTCATGATGCAAATGTATATACAGTGCATCCAAAATTAATTCTAGTTAACAAGTAGAGTTTATAAGCTCCGATTTACAATGGGAAGCAACTTTGTAAATAATTTTATCGTGCACATAAATGAAGTAAGTTTTAGGTAGATAGGTTCCGAAACCCATAACTTACAGTCCTGGCTCAAACTCCAACCTAAGAGCTAAACCCGAGGTATTTGTAACACTGAGCAGGCATCCCCATTATAAGTTAAGATGTAGTAATCTCCGCACGTTACAGTGTAACTGGAACAATATACTAACTATGTGGCACTACACGCCGAGTCGTGTTGTGAGTTGTGCACCGTAGCCGGTAGCATGGTGATACTCTGAGTATACAGCTCCACATAGTCTGAATGAAGATATCCTGATATAGATGTATCGAAATATCAGTGGATACGTTTGACATATCTCTAACGTTTCGCTTATATCATAGTGGAGGCTTTTTGTAGTTCCATACACGCTTGTCCAAATATAAAATTTGCTTCTTGACGTATTTAAACAAAAGGCGTTAAGCTGAGTAATTTTTTGGCTGCATTTGCATGTATAAAATGTTACTTCGACGTTTTAGTCATCCTCAAGATACTGTTACATCTTCCATTTCACTTTTCAACAAACTCCTCACATTCTACTTTTGTTTTCTCTAAACTTACTAGTGCTGATGATCCTAAACAACACGATTCAATGCGTTCACCAAATACCGAAAACTTCCATAAATCTTTTGTGGGTTAACAAATTTTGCTGCATGTTCATTGTTTCAGGCCGATTTTGAATTTGTTGGTCTATACCGTTTATGGAAACTGGAGCCTATTTCAGCACAAACAAACTGTTTTAACTTCAGCTTCATAGCTACATAGTTGCGTCCCTCCCTGCATAGACTTGGCAATGAGTGTATAATCGAGTACAGCAGTATCTTCACTACCGGGCGAGCACCAAATATTTTAATTTTCCTTAGTTATATTTTGTCAAATCTAAGAGTACTGAGTACTTCGTTCCATCAAATGTTGTTATTTAAGATATGAAAATTGAAAGCAGGGTTCGTTTTTAGTAAAGTTTGACTAGGTGCACGCACTGAAATTTATAAAACAGCTATGTGTAAGATATCTACTCTGTGGATTAGTTACTCTTTTAGAAAAAGTGTTGATTAACCACAAAAACAAAATAATGTGCCAGTTTCTTTACTGTCTTTAATTCCAGTAGCGACCTTTCTACCCAGCAATTGCGTTGAGTTCAGTTTTTAAATACTACGCCTTTATTGTACACTGACCGGCAATAAAAGTGGCCACCCTATAAATTTCCGAAAATAAAAATTCGTTGGAAATTTTATGCATTGTTTCATATTTGATCTTAATTTAAATGTTTATTGTGATCATGTATGCTTTGAATTTGACAGTTTCTGACTTGAATTTGACGTTCATGTTGTTAATTTCTGTAATCCCTGGTTATCATCTAAGTTGAAAACGTTTACTTAAAAAGTAATTTTGCTTTCCAAACGTGGATTTCGACTAAATCTATGTGATAAGTTTGTTTCTGATTAAGGTATGCCGTTAACTACTGCACATGTTGCTCAAATTATTGCGTTGCTACAAGAATGAAGAAGTCAAGTTTATGTATCTAAAACTTTAGGTATACCGAGAACTACAGTACGGAGAGTTTTCCATCGCTTTTTGGAGACTGGTATATATTCACGTCGGCCTGGTTCCGGTCGTAAAAGGGTTACCTCATAAAGAAATGATTGTTTTATTTTGATGGAACTTCTAAGAAATCGCCATTCCACTGCAATTGCTGCTGGAGGTTCGAAATGCGGATATAAATGAGCGAACGGTGAGAAGATGCCTCAATAAAACTGGAATAATTGCAAGAAGGCGGACTATTTTTCCCTAATTACAACCCAGACACTGCAGGAACCGATTAATTTTTGCTCAGCAACATCAACACTGGGATGTACACGATTGGCGACGAATTCTCTTTACTGATGAATAGTGATTCTGTTTGAGGTCTGGCGACGGCCAAGAAAAGGTTTGGAGACAAAGAAATGAAAAAGATGCCCTAGCTTGTATGTCCCAGAGAAGAAAGTTTGGCGATGGTGGTGTTATGGTTTGGGATGGAATTTTATTTAAAGCTCGAACTGAACTTATCTTCATCAATGGCCCCCTGAATGCTCACCGATATATAGAGGATATTTGGGCAGAAGCAGTTGTTCCATTTGGTTCATTTATAGGGAATAATTTCGTCTTTATGCATGATAGTGCACGGCCGCATACTGCAAGAATCGTGACGAATTACTTGAAGCAAGTAGAATGGCCAGCCTGCAGCCCTGGTCTGAATATCATCGAAAACCTTTGGGATGAACTTCAGGGTAGGGTTAGGAGTCGGTCATGCCAACCAGAAAATCTTGCTGAGCTTCAGAACATGCTTCGTGAAGAATATGAACGTATTCCTCAAATTTATATTCAAAATCTGTTCCTTTCCCTTCCGAGGCGTATGCAAGCAGTTATTGAAGTTTTCGGGCATAATACCGGATATTAGACGATTTTCTTCAAGTTCACTCATAACTTTTGTATCATTCTAATTAAATAAATTATGTTAAGAAATCAAGTACTAATGGTCTTTTTTAGCTTAAAGATGAAAGATGTTGAGTAACTGTCAAATTCAAAGTATACATGATCGCAATAACACTTAAATTGCGATCAAATATGAAACAATGCATAAAATTTCCAACGAATTTTTATTTTAGGAAATTTATAGGGTGGCCACTTTTTTTGCTGGTCAGTGTATTTGATATAAATGTGTTTAGTAATGTGGCTGAATGATGTAATTATGCTTTAAAACTATCTATCAATTCTAATAAATACCTGTCCCTGAGGTCGTCTGTAATAATACAGATGAAACGTCATACATACGAATCCGTTGTAATAAAATAGTCTTATAAAATGCAGGGCTAATATTTTCTTAAGGTAATTATAAAATATAAAGTTAAACTACAACTAAATACAAGTTAGTCAAGAATAACGTCCTATTACAAAAACAAATAGAATATACCAGCCAAGTCGGATAAATAGAAAGACCAAATATTTAACAATGGAAAGTTCGGTATTAGTTGAATATTCCCGCGAGCTTACGGAGGTTATCTTACATGTAGCTGCAAAGTGGAAACTAATTTATAATTCTGTATAGCATTAGTTAGCATAATTCCATCTGTACTTGTTTTTAGACACGTTAAGCTTGAATAGTGGAAGAAAATAGAGAGAACATCTCATGTTATATGTGTTTACAAGTTCCAGGGCACTTAAAATAAAAAAACTGACGCCATCATGGCTCGAGTGTTTATATTTTTCACATGCATATACACAGCTTTGTTTCAGCAATCCTAAGCGTGCTTTTAATTTTCTATAACTATACAAAAGATTTAAATAGTGACAGGTTTAATTTAAGCGACGTCCTTATATTTTCCGCCAAGAGACTTGCTATGACACTTTTTATATTACCTTAATATCCTAACTCTTTTGTCAAATTGAGTGGAAAATGCAGCGATTTTTGAAAATATGTTCTATTTTTTCCTTCCAAACCCCATTTTCATGCTTGGATTATATTCACTTTAACGTAAATTGTTGAATTTTTTTCTGCCTTAAATATATTATGGAAATTTATAAAACTCTAAACCGGATTTATATTTTGGAACAAAATATTCAAATATAGCTTAAAACATGTTACATTTTTCAGGTAAATGTTTTGTAGTAAAGAATAACATTTTTCAGTTTAACTTAATTTGTGCCATAACTGAATGTCGCTGGCATCGATATTTGAGCGATTTGCACATATGCCTTATAATTCAAGGAATGCGAGTTCGAGCCTGACCGAAGACAAAAATTTATATACGCATTCTTCTCAGGAAGTAAAATTGTAGGCTCCATATTAATGTGATATTTGTAATGTAAAAATTCCTATAAAGGATTATAACATCTCCAACCTCGGTTAAATCCTACTTAAATCAATTGAAAAAGTGTGAAGAGAAGTGCCTCACTATAAAGATCCTATTTAGAAACATAATTTATAATCGATTAAAACAAATGTTTAATTCTATCTTATCTACATGTGACGTGTATTATGACATTGTTGAATTCTCAATTCATAATGATAATGTCCAAGACAGATTCTTGATGTAGTTGCACCATTCCTCTAGTCTCCCTTTCATAATCACTAGTCGTCTCCTCTTTCTTTCACTCTGTATAGCAATTATTTCGTGATTACATGTAAAGAAGACTTGTTCTTAAAAATTCCATTGCGATATTACTTAATAAGAAGAACTACGAAATGTAGCTATTAAATAACAATAGTAAGCTCCCTGTCGGTAATGTATAGGATCGGAAAGAACCTGCGAACATGCGAAAGTAGTCGAAACAGGCTGGGTCCTTTTGTTGCTCGTAGTGAGTATTTAAGCAGCAATTTAAGGAACAAAAACGCAAAGGTGTTGCAGGAGTCATAATGTAAGAATCAAACAGTATTTTATCTCAAATATCGTGTGAATAAACCATCAAGGAGTGTTTGAAATCATTGCAGGAGGTGTGCGTGAACGTTTGAATAACACAAACTGCTGTAAGGTCAACGAGCGTTGAAAACAACGAATAACAGCACCACCCTATTCGGAAAACAATCGAACAAAACAGCACGAAAACCAATAATATTCGTAACGTTCATTGATTGGGCATTCAGGCATTGGTAAAGAGGTTTTACGAAAAATCCTAAATAAGTAGTTGAACGTACAAAGGTCCATGCCAAAATTATCTCCAAATATCTCAGTTAGGAGCAGTAAGACACTCGGAAACATACTTACACTGACTTCATTGAACGACTCGCTGCGTATTAGACTTTCTGGAAAATATTATCACGTGTAACGAGACGAATATTTTCCACCTAAAATATTCAAGTCAAAACTGAAGGCAATGCTGATTGTTTTTTGCAATATTAACGAAGTTATCGTGGTTAACTTGGTATCACCGGGTCAAACAGTTATCCGTAGCTACCCTGCACAGGGACAAGCTTAGAGAATAAATGAGAAAAAGAATTCACCTTGTGGATGAAAACGCGTGAATTCTCCACTGCGAGAATATCCTATTCTTTATGTTTATTGCAATACAGCAAAGTAAAGATGAATGTTCCAATGTTTGAGAACCGCCAATGCATCGACGATTTACAAACGTCCAATTAACTTTTTAATACAACTTTTAGTTATGAAAATTTACTATATTAAAAACAAATTTAATACGGGGCTAGTTGAATAAGTCAAGCAAAAATGCAAGCGATGGCGTCACCAAACTAACGTAATACTATTTTGTTAAAAATGACGCTGTACCAATTTTCAAAGGCATTGGCCGTTTATTTTGTGTTTGAGAGACATTTAAAGTAAACAATTATATTACTTTCGCTAGAATGGAAAAAAACGATTTTCGCATTCTCATTAAACATTATTTTCTTCATGGAAAAACGACAAATGAAACAAGACAAGGGCATAACAAATACTATCCTGACTGTTCCATCAACCAAAATGATTCAAAGGTGCTTTAATGATTTTCATTGTGGTCGTACGAACATTCCTGATTTTGAGCAATCTGCCAAACCAAAATATGCTCTTACAGCAGAATTGGTAACAGAAGTGCATGATATTGTGTATGCAGGTAGTCGAGTGGAGGTGCATCATATTCTGGAGGCCTTAAATTTGTTGATTAGTATAGTGGTCTTGACTTTACTGATATGAAAATGCTTTCTGCAAGACGGGTGCCGCGTTTGTTAACAATTGACTAAAGACATAGTCGTTCAACGACTTCGCAATATTGTTTAATATTTAAGCGTAGTGTATCGGAATTTTGACGTTGAATTATTACTCTCCGGAACCAAAAATCAATCGAAACAATTAATAGATGCTAAGTAGGCAAAAGTGGTGCAATCGACTGGTAATGTCATGGTAATTGGTTTTTGGGTTATTTTCCGAACAATTTTAATTGTATAACATCGTTGTTGTACTAATTGAATAAAGAAAGTCAAAAAAAGTAGATTACATTTAGCAAAGAAAATATTTTATTTGCTTACTATAATGCGCCAGCATATTTTCAGCTATTGCAACTGCAGAAATACATGAATTGCGCATCGAAGTGCTTCATTATGCCCCATATTCGCTAGACTTGGCTCCATTAGATTATTTCGTATTCCAAACACGAAAAGAAATTTTCATTCATTGAAGAAGTGGTCACCGAAGTAAACGCGTATTTTGCAGACTTTGATAAACCCTATTTTACTGAAGGCATTAAACGCCTTAAATATCGTTGGAATAAAGGTACTGCATTGGAGGAAGACTTGAAAACTAAAATGATTTTACACCAAAAAAAAACTTCTTATTTCTTTTTTACTTGACTTACTGAGCTGCCCTCGTATAAGAAAGCAACCAAAAATAAAATAACTTAGTAAGAGTGGAATCAAAAATATATATTCTGTCCGAAGTTTCCCCTCTGTCTTTGACGATACATACGACAGTCCTTCGTAAAAATGCTTGTTGAACTGTCTGCAAACATCTTTGAAAGCATCCCCAAATCGTTGACAACGAATCACGACAGCGGTCCTCAAAGGAAGATAAGGAAGATATCAATCATATTTAATTGTGGGCTGCGTAGGAACCAATAGCTACATGTAATCAATTATGTATCAGTATGCGTTTCCCAAACATCAGCCCCAAATTTTATCTTGCTGTATTTTACAAAGTAAAAGAAGCAGAAGATTCCGTTATAATACTGTTTTGTTCAAAAGAAGGGAATCTATTAACTTGCAAACAAAAGAAGTAGTGCTTCATGAAATTGAAGCATCACGAGGTACCAGCACAGGGCAAATTGCAGTTACACTTAACTCAACGCAGGCCATCATTTGAAGGCTACTGCATAAATATCTACTGTACTATACCACCGTCAACGGATACAGGACCTTTTAACAAATAATTTCCCTCGCAGAGCGGATTTTTGTCGGTAGATGCAGGGTAAAACAGTAGAAAATCGTTTGTTTTCAGCGCTAATCTTCTCTACAGATGAAGCTAATTTTTCGCGAGATAAGATCGCAAATTTCCACAATACTCATGTTTAGGCATATGAAAATCTACATACAATAGACGCTAATTATCAACATCAATTTTTATTAAAGGTATGGGCGGGGATTATTGGCGATCACTTGATTGGACCATAGTTTTTACCAAACGGACTCAATGGTGAGGCGTATCGTTATTTTCTCGTCGTGCGCTAGCACTCATAGTAAGCAGTTGTGATTGTTAGTCGTTGCTGAATCCCTTGTGCTATACCTTAGGCCCCTTTTACTTATGTAAATGTGAGTATAGTACAAAAATCAGTTTTGAATAAACCGCCATTAAATCATCACCATGTACTAGCAAGTACAAAGAATGTGTGACTGGGCCGAAACCAGTTAGCGCCCAGAAAATTAGAAGAAACCCGAGAAATCGTAGAAACCTTCCCAGACAGCATAAGAACGGAAATGAGAAAATACAAAACCTCGCATACCAGTTATAGAAGACTATTAACGTTCGCAATTAGGGACTACTACACCGCAACATTGAAATCGGAGGGAATCAATGCACAAATGAAGAAAGTGCCCATAATCGAGCCGTCTACCAACGCCATCAAGAATACGGCAATGGTAGAAGAAGACCGGCAACCACCAACCGAGAAGAAAGAAAAAGTTGCCGCGCAAAAGACCGAAATCGCCGCGCAAAAAACAAAAACAGAAGAAGAAGTCAGAAAAATTATAGCCGACACCTTTGACTATTATTATTCGGAAGAAGAAGCAGCAGCAATCAACGCAATTACCGTGGATGAAGAAGGCTTCGTTCAGCAAAAAAGCCGTAAAAGAAAACCTCCGAAGCAGATCATACCAGGACCTGTCACAAAGGTGACGGTCAGCAATAGGTTCGGGCGGTTAACCAACGAAGAACTAAAAGAATCCATAAGAAGAGAAAGTTGAGAAGTTCCACCAAAAATGGATTGAGGTAGACGACGAGTTTTCCGCCTCGAAATAAACGTCGAAAAAGCCAATAACATGGCTCTTGACATAAAAATCCATGTGAAAACCAAAGATGACCACGTGAAGGTTATAAATTACCTACGTTAAAGGGAGCTTCCCTTTCACACATACATTTTCAATCATGAAAAGCCATTACGCATAATCATTCGGTGCCTCCCAACAGAAATTGACGATACTTTTATTAAATAAGATCTACAAAGACAAGGAATCCCTGTGGCATTAGTACGGAGGCTGAGCAGGGGCCCCAACAAAACACCAATACCCCTCAACTATGTCGGAGTGGAAAAATCCGAGGCGTGAGAAGCAGTCTACAGCCTAAAAGCTATATTATCGTTGTGCGTCACAATTGAATCGCCGCGCAGATCGAGATCCGCCATTCAGTGCCACCGTTCGCAAAAGTTTGGCCATACGCAACGGCGGTACAATGCAGAGGTCAAGTGTGTGAAGTGCGGGGATGGGCACATCACGGGAGACTGCATCAAGTCCAAAGAAGAACCGGCGAAGTGTGCGATCTGCGAGGATTCGCACACAGCAAACTATAAGGGGCGTCCGAACCGCTTCTAGCTCAAGCTCACAAGAGTCACCAGGGAGGGCGTGTCATACGCCCAAGCCGTGAAAGCTACGCCCACTCCGGAACAATATAGAGGACACCACAGTAACTTCACAGCGAACTTCACCATTGCGAAGCTACTGGAGGCAGGCCAAATCATTCTAGAGGCGACCAAATCCTACGACACGTTTGATGAGGGTATTGCAATATTAATTCAGGCTTTGCCTACCCCCAAAACATAAAGACGGAGATATACGATATTAATTCTTGGGACTCTAATAAACCAATCAAAAATCGAAAATTTTCTCGAAGAAGAGTTGTCTAATTTTTGGAAGATATCCCGCTGAATTTATGGACCCAAATGCACTTTTCGCATGATGGCTCTCCAGCACATTTTAGTTTAGTAACTCGGCAGTATTTGGACGCTTTGTATCTGAATCCATGGATAGGTCGAGCAGGTCCACCTCCCTGGTCCCCTAGGTCGCCAGATTTAAATTCAATTGATTTCTTTCTATGGGGTCACCTAAAATCTTTAGTTTACTTAACACCAATTGACAATATTGATGAATTAAGAGATCCCATAGTCGCATCTTGTGAAATAATTCGCAACTCTCCCAAAATTTTTGAACGTGTGCGTCAATCAATGCGTCGTAGCATAGAAGCACGTGTAACAGTTGGCGGTCGTCACTTCGTACAGTTACCATGAGTTATTTTCGTTTTAAGTTATTGTTTTTGTAAAAAGCCCTGTAATTTCAAAACTACCCATTTACAAATACATGTCTGTCAGGAACACTCTCTTAAAATATTTCTCCTACAATTTGAATCACTCTGTATATTTAACTAGATCAAAATTAAGTTTCATCGTTATCATGCTGTCATTTGAAATTGGAATAACTTTAAATAATATGTAGAACGCCCTTCGTTTTCAATAATTTGCATAATTTGAGATATTTTCTTAACTTTTTCATTTTATATCGCTTACCATTCTACACTGTTCTGTAACCTTCTTACGCACTTTGTTCGTTACTCGGAATTCGTACAAAGTTAAAAACAAAGCGATGCTGTGTACGCAAAAACATCAGCTTAACAATCAATAACTTTGTAAAAGTCAATTGCTAAGGCAGAGGGGCATAATTTAATTGTAAACACGTAAAATTCCTTCCAAATACCTTTATGGAGATCTGGGCTCATTTTATATATTCGGTTCTTCTTCTCGTGCATGTTGAAATGAATGAGAATCGATACCGGATGTGTTTTCCCGTATTAACCTAGCAGAAAAGCCGCTGTTTAGTTCAGAAATATATTTAGAACTGTACTTACAGCAGTGATCTGATGAAGCTGTAAAGGACTTTGGTGTTTAATGAGTGTTTTGCTTTTTTTAATTATCATTTAATAGACAGCGCATAAAGAAGTATTTGTAAACTTTAAATATTCACTAATACATTACAAGTAATGTGTTAAAACTACTTAGAATGATAACTTTAATTCAACTAAGGAATAAAGGAAGCGTTATAATTTTTGACACGTTCGCAGCTTTCATGTAATCTCATTACCAGGCACAGATTTAGCCTCAAGTACTACCCTTTACCTTGCCTTTCTACTTCACGTGAAAATTTGTTATCAAATGCGCTACCCATAATTGAACTTGTTTTAAATAATCAGCCTGTCAGTGTCGCGGTTTGAAGATCACGAACTGGGTTGAAAAGGGGCATTTCTTTGATAAGACAAACTTATAAAACACAATTAACTTTCTGAAAGTTATTTCGACTAAACTAAATTGGGTCATCTCCGTTACCGTAAAATTTATTATTCTAATTAATTTTGCAGTTTTTCATGGAAGTTGAAATATTAACGGGTTAAATTTTGTACAATACGATGCTTTTTGTGATTTAAAGCGGCACAGTTATAGAAAGAAAATACGTTTTCAACTTTACATTCGATTTACAAATTCCATATTGCTCAAGGGTATTCCTTAAAGTCGTTCTATAAATATGAAGAACAGGAAAGAAAAATGCAGGATTATCTCGAGAATTCGAAAATGCCACTTTATTCCATTATTATATGTAAATTGGGGATGGCTCACATCTCAAATATCGGTTGAATTTAATTACATCGGTATAATGGAATGTAAAATCTAACCGCAATTACAAATCGCATTACGATAGTCCCCATCTTACAAATATTAATAGAATTTTAAGCTTATGGAAGTACACGTTGCTAGTGGTATCAGAATTGCTGCCACTCTGAAAATACTCAACATTTCAGTTGCGCTTCTACTCAGACAATATAATTAGACTCTAAATGCAGTTCTCTACTGATAGACAGATTAATTTAATTGCGCATTTGTTCCATCCTGGCTTATTCTTAATAAGATCAGAAACGATAAGTAATCTGTTCTATTAAACCCCGACACTTGGCTGGTTGCAAAACCCAGACAAAAGCAATTAGTAGTTATTTTTAGACATACATATAAAATAAAAAAGATTAATGATTTACTTTACTTAAGTTTAATTAAAGTTGATGATTAATTTACATTAGGGAGAAGTCCATACAAGAATAATCAGTGAAACAGAGATATGCACTATCATACAGGGATGACCAACTCTATTGTATTTCACTTCATATAAAAGAGATGGCGCGCTCATTTGAAAGTCACTAATATAATTTTATCGACGAATCGTTCATAAATGAGAATCTTTTTATGGGTCATTATTTTTAAACGACCGAACTCGTCGTAAAATTGCTAGCTGCGAGCTTCACCCTTAATGGATACCCTTTGGTTCAACGAGTATTTTGCAATATTGTTATACTTTGATATACCGTTGTGAACGCGTGAATATAAATGAACCAGTTTTATATTAATAATATACGAGGCAGTAAGTTGGAGTTTTTCGTGAAAATTAGGAATATATGTAGGATTTTAACATTATAATTCCTTCAGTTGTTATTTTAAAACTAAAAATTATAAATTTAAGATCTAATAGCACAGTTGTGTGCTACTAGGTCCATATTATCTACCGGTTTCACGAAATGGTTTAGGAAACAGAAGTTTTTTTTTAAAGTGTAAGCTCAAAAACCCGAAATTGCAGCTATCATTCATAAAGCAATCTTAGCATGAAATTTTTTAATATAATATCGATCCTTATACTTTGGTTTATTCATTCAGTCTTCTATATGAGATAGCTTTATGGCCCTTAATGTAAAGGTAAAAATCATATAAATTTTATTTATAGCAAAAAATAATATTTAAACTAATACTGAAATTACGTATTTCTCATACTGAGGATTAACGCCAAATTTTGCACCCAACAATGCACTACCTAAAAATATAGGGTATGTCTAGTAAGTTCTGTGATGTTACAACATAAATAGCTAAAAGAAATCATCTTTATTAGTAGTCGAAATGCTTCCCATCAGATACAACACACTTGACAGCATTCGTAAAACTGATAGCTACTGGAAAAGTTTGGGAATCGCCTGCATGTCCTGGGGTTTAAATTTACAAGGCGTTCGCAAAACTTCATCCCTTCATAACCCCTTAAGATGAGTTATTTTAATGTTACACTATTTCCCCTCCCTCAACCGTTGATTTCAAACATTCCCTCTATATGGTTTTGTCGTTCCATTCTTCATCTTTCAATTCTCTCCTTTCGTGTCGCCATGATCTTTTCGCTCTTCCTCTTTTACGTTTTCCCTATGAGCTCCATTCTGTGACTCTGGATATCCATATATTCTCCTTATATGACCATCCCATACTAACATCTTTTCTTCTATATATTGCCAGCTTTTGCTGTTTGTTTAAGAATATTAGGTAAATCAAGCGATATTTAGTACCATGCACGTTAATGATTGATATAATTTTTCTTTAAAATAGAATCCGTTTAAATAATTCAATAATCAACCTCCTTTAAGAAAGAATAAAGCCAAATTAAAAACCTATTTGAATACACCTTGTAATTTTACTTTTGAAATATTACAAAGTAATTTTAGTTGAAACTGTAGTAGTATTGCGTCAGAAATTTTAGAAATTGTGGGAATACAAATAAGATCATGCGTCCAGTTCAAACAATGTTAAAAACGGTTGGTTACAAGGTATAAAAGTTATGCAGACAAGAAATTAGCGGACATGATAACATTTAAAGCTTAAGAAATAATTATCTGGGTTACAATTCGATATGTGTAAATACAATTCTTGGTGCCTGTCTGGCGAGCATGATCGAATCCGTGGGGAGAGACGTACAGTTCCTTGAGAACGAACCTGAGACGCGGGGATAGTAGTAAGACAGATGCGCTTGTGTTAAGTAGCAAAAATATTCGATGCTTATTCGGGGGTCTTTTTTATTTTTAGGGAAATAATATAGGCCCTTATTGAAGTTCTAAAGTACCTGCCTGGCATCTGACCATATGCAGTAAATCCAAGTAGTTTGGGATAAACCTTTCAATAAAAGAGCGACCAACTTCGTTTATGTATCATTCCACCCATGGGGGTTATCTATCCTAAAAATTAAGAAGTAGAAGCGCTTCCCGAGTCCAGAGCGTTCTTTCATCTGTAAGTGTCTTATATTTTCTTTTGTTCTTTCCACGCTTATTCCGAATCTGGCAAAAAAGGACTACCTTTGCTTCAGCCCGCATCTACCAAATTACGTTCTATCACCAACTGACCCAGTAGTTTTGTTTGTGTAAAATAATGTAAAGTTAGTTAAAGGACGTTAACGTCCGTTTCATATGAGTATTAAAGAAATAAATGAATTGCAGACTTAAAATATTACAGTAGCGTTGAATCAGAATTAATTCAGTAAAGCACTTTACGTCTATAATTTCAATCATTTAGGTTAACTGTTTATATCACATTTACAATTGTACTTTAATTTATTAGTTTTATGATTACCATTGCTTAAATAACCTGGGTACCCAATTTGATTACATGTTGTTTATGCAGCTCCTTTTTTAAATATTGTTGTGCCGTTGGCAAAACCTAAAACTCAATTATAAATTGTTTCCATCATGCGAGCCTTCCAGTTGTAATACAAAGCTGGGTTCTGTAAATAAATTGTTACGAGCCTAGTTTTTGCTAGCCAGTGTCCTTGTTCTTCAAATATGTCCTATCTAATTTTGTAACTGATTATTGAATTTGTATTTACGTATGTGTATTTTCGCGCAAACAAAAATTATACAAAGGTGTTTTTGTGCTCAATTTTGGTTATTATTTCATCGACAAATAATCTAACGTGAAATCATAGTTATACAGTGCGCGTACAGAAAGTTAAATAGTAATTTACTAATTTTTAGAAATGGAAGTCATAAAGCATTTATTTCTGAGTAATAATAACATTATCCTTTAAAAGAATTTAAACTTCATTTAGTTATTTAAATTATATACAGGGTGGTCAGTTTTGAGTACCTGCCTGTAGTTGTTTTATTCAATGCACGTTACGTTCTAAAGAAGTTGCAAGTAACGTCAAAAATATTTAAATCTTCAGTTGGCATTATTCATTGATTTTTATATACATAGTGATCATAAATAAGTGAGCATCTTTAGAATTAAAAAATTTCTCCTTTTCAGTTTAATCTAGTATCTGCAGTACCACTAGAGTGTCTGTCACCACTTTTAAGGTAGGTTACTAACATCGTGATATTCAGGGTGTTTCGCAAGCATCTCCTGATTGCAGTTTGACTTGAGAACAGTGGCGCCCACCTTTTACCAATTTTAATATTAATTCTACAGTGTTTAACCTCACAAGTATCGACAAACCACATCTCGCTCCACTAAAACTTTGTCGGCCGTGGTTAAGCACTCGTGATTTAAGCCACATGCGTTATTGTCCATTTAGCCTGTGACAATATGTCATTATATCCTTCTCTACCTCCATTCACTGTCTTATCTCCACGTTTGGTATTTTATCCAACCTTGAAAGCTTCTCCTTCAGAGGTCCATTTCCGCTGCTACTATTTTCCTTTTATTCTTTTCTGTTATGATCCAGACTTCTCGCGGTAGGTCATTATGCTACTCATTATAGTGCTAAAGATTCTTTTTTTATATTTTTTGTTATATGATTGTCCCAAAGAATTGAATTAAATTTTTTGATACCTGTTCGCGCTTGCCCCACTCTGGATCTTATGTTGTATACTATTGTACCATCTTGAGCTATTGTACTTGCTAGATATTTAAATTTGTCGGTTTCCCTTATCCTTAGGTTTTGTGTAAGGCCTTTTTGTAAAATTTATCTCTAGCCCATTCTTTGTGTATTCCTCTTTTAGCGTTCTCATCATATAACCGATGTCTTCCTCGTCCTGAGCGATAACTAACTGGTCGTCCGCAAATGTCAGTGTGTAGAAATAGTTTCCTCTTATTGGGACTCCCATGCCCTCACACTTCCTCTTCCAGGATTTTAATGTGTATTCTAAATGTATTTTAGAGAGTGTGGGCGATGACGGACATTCTTGTGATAAACCATTGATGTATGAATTATTTCAATTTTCTTTTTTCCCGACTTTTATGAATACTTTGTAATTTGAGTAATATTATTTAATTGCCTTTATTAGTCCTGTATGTATTCCCAGATGTTCCATCGCTTCAAATAATTTTCCTCTAGGGACCGAGTCATACTGTTTAGTTAAATCTACGAATCAATGATGTGTCTTGCCTGTCTGGTCTTCTTTTTTATATTTTCCAATTATTTCTTTTTCCACTCTAGTACCTATTACTCTTTCGTATAATAGACTCATCCTACAAATGATGCCTATATCCCTGTAATTTTTACATTTGCGGTGGTCTTCTTGCGTGTGTATCGATATGATATACGAGGTATGATCTAAATCTATCCGGATTGGATTTATTAAAACAAAACTACAACACGTATTTATTATTAGTTAATTGCCTTCGGAGTAGACCCGCCCGAGGCCAAACACTTCGACCAGTATTGTTTTTGCTGCACGATAAAAGTTTTGAAGTCATCTTCCGAAATAACAAATAGCTATCTCGTCTCATTCTGTTATATCCCCTGAACCTCCTGAAATCTGCATCCTTTCAAGTGGTATTTTACATTTGGGAAGATAAAAATTCACAGGGGCGAGATCTGGTGAATATGGTGAGTGTTGGACCTGTGGAATGTTGTGTTTAGCAAGAAACTTCTGCACAAGCCAAGTTGGGTGTGCAGGCGTACTATCATGATGGATTTTCCAATCGCCACTCTCATGCAATCCCAGTCTTTTGCGACATACTGTGTCCCTCAAATAGCCCAAAACTTGACAATAATACTCCTTATTTATTTTTTGACCTGGTGGAGTGTATTTAAGGTACACAATTCCCTTATAATCGAAAAATACAATCAGCATCGTTTTGACATTTCTGCGGCTCCGTCGTGATCTTTTAGGTCTAGGTGAGTTTTGGGTCTTTCATTGTGAAGATTGAACCTTAGTTTCGGGATCATATCTGTAAAACCACAATTCACCACCAATAAGGATAGTTTTTAAATAGTTTTCGTTGTTTCAGCAGGTCAGGAGCAACTGAAACACGGCCCTGTTTCCGGTCATCGGAGAACAATTTTGGAACAAATTTGATTGAGATGCGTCTCATGCCCAAATCACCTGTCATAATTGACTTCTCTGAACCAAAAATAATGCCGAGGTCTACAGCAGCTAACTCATGAATAGTGATTCGGCGATTTGCTATCTGTGCGCACCCTTTCCGCATTGTGTGCTGGTGCGAGCCTCTCAGAACGCGCATCACTCTCTCGGCCATCTTTAAAAAATTTATACCACTTGTAAACTTAGGCCTGTAACTTTTAATGAGTGTCTTTGCACGTGTCACCAAGATTTTAATAAAATTTTATACAAAATCGTTGATCACATTTTTCGGATATAAATGCGACAAATAACGACGCAGATGTAACAATGAAACGCTATTGTAAACAAACCCATCCGAAGAAGTTAGGTTGGCGTGATTCGTAGCACATGCGTTGTATCTTGCAAGTTCAACGTTTGTAAAGCAACTACCAACTGTGGCGCTGGACTCTAGACTTATACCGCCAATCAAGATAGATTTTGATCATACCTCGTATACTTCTGTC
Source organism: Phrixothrix hirtus (assembly GCA_024586415.1). Classification (NCBI taxonomy): domain Eukaryota; kingdom Metazoa; phylum Arthropoda; class Insecta; order Coleoptera; family Phengodidae; genus Phrixothrix; species Phrixothrix hirtus. The sequence continues at coordinate 22,295 of JAHWXV010456028.1, forward strand.
CATTTTTTCGGGGTTCTTTTGCCGTTATTCACTGTTTTGAAATTTTTTTAATAATTTTGAATAGTTCTTTTTGATCTATTTTTATCAATTCGTGAAGTATTCTTCCTGGTTCTGGAGATCTTTTGTTTTTCATTGCATGAAATGCTTCAGTTATACCTTCCATGTTTAAAGTAATTGCCTCCGTTGTGCCTTCCCTTTCTCCTGTTCTATTAAGTTGTTAGTTTCGATCTACAGTTTACTATAATAGTCTTCCCACTGGTTTTCTTAAATATATATTTTTTTTTCTGAGGCTATTAATAACTCTCCATGCTTCAGTACTTCTTGTACCTTCCAAGTAAATTTCAATATCCTTACAGGCATTTCCCCATTTCTCGTTTTTTCCCTTTGGTTATTATTTTTTCTACCTACCTATTTTTGTTTTTGTATTCGAAGAGATCTTCCTGTCGTTTGATGTTTAGTTATCTTTTTTAGAGCTGTTTTTTGTTCTATGCGATATCTGATTTCTTTGCTTGATTTTTCTGGATACTTTTTTAAGGTCTCTTCTAATGCACCCAATGCTTTCTGTACTGCTTATTTTATACCATCTTTTATATGTTTGCTGTACTATCGAATTTAAATTCATTCTATTTTTGGTCTAATCTCCGTTTGTACTTAATCCCTATGGTTTCATCTCGTAGCAAATATAACTTATATTTCATCTCCTTTTCTATTTCTCTCCACTGAGCAGGTTGCACTTTTCTATCTTGTTTTCTCACATACCTTGGGAACTGTAATATGACTGTTAATAGTGTGTGGTATGAACCACATTTAGGTCCTCCTTTTACTCTCCCACCTTTAATCTTTATAGATTTATTTTCCGTTATTGTTCAGTCGATAGTTGATCTAAGTTGTCTTGTTTCTTGTGTCCGTGTATATCTTCAGATACCTTCGTGATTATAGAATCCATTTAGAATTCTGATGTCATGATCTTCACATAAGCCTTTATTCATTTCCATTTTCCCTTTCTTCTCCATATTTGCGTATTATTTTACAGTTATATATTCTTCCTGTTCTTCCATTTATGTCTCCTGTTATTATTATCTATTAGTGAGTTTTTATTTTTTCAATTTATTCGTGGAGGTCGTCTATAAATTCTTCTTTTTCTTGTATATTCTTAACATCACTGAGGCCATGTACTCCTATTATTTTAATATTTTTTCCGTAAGCTTCGATCTCAGCTGTTACATATTTTTCCGTGATTGCTTCCCAGTTTCGAATCGCTTGGTTCCATTTCTTATTTATCAATATCTCTAACCCCGCTTTTGCTTGTTATTCCTTCTTGACATCACTCCAGCAGCGTATCATATTTTCAATCATTTCTGAACTGTTTCCTTTCTTCTGCGTCTCACTAATCATTACTATATCTAGTGCTCTATTTTTTACTTCTCCCATCAATTCTGTTTCCTTTCCTATCCATCCTTGTATTTTCAATGGTTCAATAATGATCTGTCTGGTTTGATTTTTCCTTTTTGACACTACCCCCCGTAGTCGTTCGGGCTCCCTCCACACAGGGACTAGTATCCGTTGGTTTTTTCATTCTGCTCATAGTAATTATGCTCTTTCTTCTTTACTTGTGATGGTTTCCTAAAGCCCAACGGCGAAACCCCCTTTAAAGGGATTTATATTTTCAGCTGCTCACCCTTGGTCAAACGCTGTTTACAACCGCTCTTCCTGAGTCAGACGCTGCTAGATACTAAATTTTGGTTCGGCTCGGGTATTTGATTTCTCTGATGCCCCCTATATCTAAGATACGTTCCCCTATTCGTCACCTGGGAGGCGCCCGCTTGGTGATGTAGTAAATCTCACACGGGTAAACAAAAGAAAAGTCAGTAGGAGCATGATCGGAGAAGTTTTGGAGATGATCCAAAACAGTTACACCACAATAAGCAAAGAACTATCGCATAAGGATTGGACAGTCCTGTGAAACCGTAGCCGCACACAACGAACAGGCTTCAAAATGTTTTAGAATTTCTAGACAGTATTACCGGCAGAAACAAACTCCTTATAGATGATTCTATTTTTTCGAAATACATGTAGTGGATATTTGTTGTCGAAACTAATTGTGACAAAATCATGGGCTTGCCCAAATTTTAATGGATTACTCGCATAGCCTTTTCTGCTATTAAATGCATCGCATCTCCATCACTATTTCCCCCAGTTTAAAACAGAAGTTAGCGCTGTGTAATTACTTCATTGCTCTTGTATATTGTACAATCGCGACCATGCATACTGCGCGATGGATGTCTTCTCGATACGTTCCCATGTTCCAATTAGTCGCATATCTTGCAGTTAGGATGTACAACCTTGTTTTATTATTTCAAAAACAAGTTTCCAAATGTTAGAGTAACCTACGAGCGATTTAACTAACTTGCCGGATAGTACTCAGATTTTTATTTAGTGTTCAACTTCTTGGTAATAAAGCTGTTCTATAAAAATAAAACCTTAAAATTGTAATTAAGAGATCCAAATTGCGATCTTCAGAATGATAATAAAATATCAAACAAGGAGAGGCTGTCCATTTAATTCCATTTTTCACATGCTGAATTAGCAATAACGTATGCGGAAAGTAAAATCACGAGTATTAAACCACGGCCGGCAAAGCTACAGTGGAGTGAGGCGGGGTTCATCGATACTTTCGAGGCTGAACACTTTAAGGTTAAGACAATATCGGTAAAAGTGATCGCCACTGTTCTCAAGTCAAATACTGCAAACAGGTAATGTTCGTGGAACACCTCGTACGTCAAGATGTTAAGACCTATCTTTAGAGTGGAGACAGACACTCGGATGGCAATGCAGATACGAGATAAGGCTGAAAGAAAATGTGCTATATTATACGTGCTCACTATTTATGACGGCTCCTGTATATTTCGGAGTACTAACTGATGATTGAATTAGGAGCGAAGCCCCCTTTTTTGTAAGTTATTGATCCAAGTATATTTTCATTTATTAAAAATAAAAAAGAGAAACAACGGCACTTTTGATACGCCCTATATATCAAAACAAATTCGAAAAATCAATAAAAAGAATTGTAGGCGTAACTGATGAGGTGTAAAAATTTAGAAAGCATCCAAGGTTCTAGCTAACAGAACGGGAGCTAAACTTGACCACCCTGTATACCATTAATAAATAATAAATAATAAACAAATGACATTACTTTCTCTTTATCAGAAATTTACTGGATCGAATTTTAATTATTGAACGCGCACGGTATAATTATGATTGCAAGTAAAATTTATGTTGTTGAAATAAGAACACTAAGTGAGCAAAAAACACATTATATAATTAACTTTTCACTTGACACATTAGTACAACAGGTCTGTTAATAGTCAACAATGGTTACGGTATACCTCAAATTGTATAAATAATACAAACATCAGACAACGTAACCGAGGTTCGCATTTATTAATTAAACCAAAGATGCACCAATAGGCCAGAAGGAAATGATTAAAACTAGTTAGAACGAACTTTACTTACGTTAACGACATAAAGGTACATAAGTACAGTATGTACTAAAAGGAAAACATACATTTAGTAGGTACCTCGTTTTTGATTATTTCATTTAACAAATTAAATTAATATATTACAATCGTTTAATCCATTAATAAGGGATGATATCAAATTAAAATTGATAGTTTAAATTTCTCATATGCAAGACTATTATTGACACATTTGATGGTAAGAGTTCGTAATTCATTTGTTTCACACAACAAAAAAGAGCGGTGAGCTCAAGGCCCCTTACTAATTGACGTTAATCAAAACTGAATTTGTTTGACACTGGTAGCAACCTATTTTCACATACGGGAAAATCGCATACCCTCCTTTTTGGATGTGTAATAATTGAGATAACACTTACAGTCAGGGTGGTTTTTATTTGTCTAGTAGAAGCGGAATCCATCCCTTATTGTTCAATTAGATTAATGACAGGTCTGACGAATATTAAAGGAAAACGTTATTGCCTAATGCCTGTTGGATTGTTTACGCCAATTACTTTGGAAATTCCCTCCCAGTACTTGGGTTCAGTGGAAACCTTAAAATTTCAATAAGGACAGTTTTAGTGAGCTAAAATAAAGATAAACGATACTTCCGACACCACTGCTGTTGTTTACAACCTGAGTCGCTAGTATCTGATTTTCTCACGAGAGCTGCGAGTATCCTTCCTCATGATCTAAAGCTTACGTCAACCCTTGCTTGTGTTACATTTCTTTTATAGCGGCACAAATAGTTACTTAACAAAATTTCAATGCTTTGATGTACATTAATTAATTGTATGCTTATTCCTGTCCTTTACGGATCGAGTGATGACATTCAATTAACATTGGCGCGTGTTATATTTGTTTTCACGGCGTTTTTAAAGTACCCGATGTAGGATTTATTACTTCGTAATTTGAAATAGTTTTAGTGGTTAAATTTTATGCTTATTTTCAATGTTAAATTTTAATAAAAGTTCTAGATAATTATATAAAAATATTATACGAGGTGTAATCAAATAGATTTCTATTTTAATTTCTTTTACTTTATAAAAACTAACTTTTTACATAACTTTAATGAATTCTAGCCCTACTAAAATTATTTGAGCAACTAATGTACATAGTAGTGCATACTTATTACGCAATATTTTATTAATTATTT